>VSDK01027233.1:0-27440 GCA_009767595.1 Symbiodinium kawagutii | reverse complement strand
TAAATTATATTAATATTAAATTAAAAATATTATTAATTTAAATATATTAATTTAATAAATAAATAATATTAAAACATTAATTTATATATTTTATATTTTAATATATAATAAATTATTATTATATAATTTTAAATATATTATTTATTGATTTTAAAAATATATATATTTAAAAATATATTTAAATTAAAAATAATATAAAAAATAAATATTTAAAAAATATATAAATAATTATTTTAATTTAAAATTAATAAATATATTATTTTATTTTTATTAATATTAATTATTTTATAAATATATTTAATTTATATAATTATTAAATTTTAAAAAAAATAATATATTTATATTAAAAATTAAAAAAAAATAAAATTTATTAATTAATTAATTATAAATTAAATTTCAAAATTATACCAAATCCAATTTAATTTATAATATAAAATAATAAGAATCAAAACCAATTATAAATCGAGCCGTCCCCGAGGAATTTCCAAAAACCGAAACCGAACCGAACCGAACCGATCCTGCACTGTAATTAAAAATTTAAGTATAACTATATTAAAATATTGAATGAGTTAAACCTATTGCCATTTAGTACGAATTTAGTATCACCCGGTATTATGAAGAAAAACATATTTTCATTGGGGGGTCCCTGTTTTTCGAAGATTAAAAGCAATATCTATGACATCAAAAAGATAATGTACTGTCTAAATATAGAGTATCGACCGCCAATTGTACAATTAATTTACCATGATTTTGATGGAATCATATATATCCTTCATTATTATTTATGTTTTATCTAAAAGATTGTAGCCATTGAAACCTGCACTGATCACGTGATTGGTGACTTTAATATCCATTGCAAGTCGGTGCTGCAGTCCACCAACAAGCTGATTCCGCGAGACTGAGGCTGGCACACCCGGGTTGCCAATTCAGGATCATCCCTTCGTTTGTCCGGATGCCATTGCCGAAATAGAGTCCTTCATGGGACAAGACAAAGGCACTGGCCATCACTTCTGATATTTCCATTGTAAATCTTATGAAATATTCATATGGATTCATACGGAACATATATTGAGATATATTAAGATACAATAGTTTCTGTTGTCCTCAACAACTTCTGCCGCTGACCATGTTCTACACCGTACAGCCTTAGCAGCACCCCTGTTCAGAGTCCGCGGAACATGAAGTGCATTGAAATGCCTAAGGCTTGCACTGCAATTCGATCGCCTCAAGTACCTGCCGCAACAAGCAGTCACAAACCTCGCTTTTTGTCAGTAATGAGGACTGCATGTGACTGCTTGTCTGTCATGAATAGCACATGAATAGCCTGATCAATGAGCTGTTTCTGTTCATGACAGTGTTTTTCGGCAGTGCCGGCCTCAAGGAGCTCTTTGTCATCCCCTGCCTCACAATCATTTGCTTAGCTTCCGCTGAGTCTGAAAGCTTTGACAACACAGGCAGCACAGGACCTCTTCAACAGCACTGCGGCGCTTTGCAATGGAAGCAATCTCCTTTTCGACAGCTGCAGCAGCTGCAAGAACATGGAAGGATTTGCCAAAATCATTTGCAGCTGAGCCTGTGCAAAAGAGGTGTTTAGATTCATTGAGCTTCAAGAGTCATCAGCACACAGAATCAAACTTAGATAAAACAGGAGAATTTCCGCACCAGTCTTTGTTAACATTCGTGACATATGTTCTTAGATGCCATCATTTCTGAAACTACATACACAATTCTGTTGAAGCTTGGACATTTTGACGGCACATCGGTCCAGTCCTCATCATTGGGAAATGAACCACCAAAGAAACGGTAACCAGAGCTTTCCTGTACAGGAAGATTTGCCAAGTCTGACACTCGGCATCTTTTGTCATGCTGCAGCATCAGCATCTTCTAAAACATAATCAATCCTTAGATATTGTCAATATATGTATGATTATGATCAATATTGATCAATTATGTACACATATGTGTAATGGCAAGTAATGATATCTTAAACACATATATGTGCAATTCAAATATTCTCTTCATCTCCAGAGCCTTGTCCTCGCCTTTTGAAAAGTCCGTGCGGCTGAAGCGTGCCTTGGGGCAGTTTCTGAAAGGTCGATTCAAAGCTCCTGTTCTCATTTTTCCACCTCCAAAAACAGAATCGAGAAAAAAAATGGAAACGCAAAACTACGGAAAACCTCTGAGACATCATGAGCCTCAAAGATCAAGAAACTTATTGGTTGATTATCGAATTCTATCTTATGTTATGTCGTGGACAGCATGTGGCACTGTGCCACTCCTGTAATTTAAGCTCTCCGAGAAGCTGAATTTCCAGGTGGTGGCTTGGGCGGTGGTCCTAGGGACACCAACCATTTGGCGTATCACTTGTGTGCCAAAGAGCATGGGCGAAGAATCCCAAGATGGAAGACGACTCTAGTAGGTCCAAGCATGTCCAAGCAAAGTGTGCACCAATATGCGCCAATCATCAAACATAGATGTGGACTTCGGACATTTCTTTGAGGTGCTGGGCTTGTCCTTGTCCCCACGAAGACAAGTCATCTGGAAGGGAGCTCATCCTCAAGTTTGTCAGCGCACGGGTTTGAGCTGCACTTCAATGTGTTTCAATTTCTTTTTTGCCACGGGCTGCATGTATGTATACAAACAAATGAACACAAGTTTCGACCACACAGTAGATGGATCCTGACTGCCCATATTCAACCTCTTTTTCACCTCGCTGAAACTTAGGACTCATGAGACTTTGCGGATACCCTGACTCCACTTAGACTTGGTATTTGTGTTTGTGTTTGTGTTGTTGTTGCTGTTGCTGTTGCTGTTGCTGTTGCTGTTGCTGTTGTTGTTGTTGTTGTTGTTGTTGTTGTTCTTGTTGGACTTTGGAGATTGAACACGCTGCATGTCTGACACATTCCTGCAGCGCAGCCTTTTTCCACCTTTTCCTGTGCGAGGCTTGCACACAGCTTGCCTCCAGTAAGTTCAATACCAGCCAACGGCCGTGATTCTGTGCAGACAAAACTGATTCTAATTTCCATGTATGTGAGCAACGACCGCACTTTGTTCAGCAGTGAAATGAAGTTTGTGACAATTTGGTTTGTCTGTGTCGTTATTCTCAGAGTAATTGATTTGGCAGTTGCTCACATCATCTCACATCACTGTCACTTCTTCCACACCCATATTGTCGTCATCATTCTCTGCTTGACTTCTTGCAGGAAAGCGCGCTTCCGTTTTTTCAATTGGCACGGAAAGTGGACTTTGGCACCTTGCTGACAGCATCCGACTGAACAGCTGAAAAACGTCTTCATAGTGGAAGACGTCATCCCAAATGCAATGTGCCGTTGAGGTGCCCTCAAGCAGACCGAGGCACAGGTCTGCACTCCATGTGTGAATGGTCGCTTGGACCCCGGTTCCTGTCGAAGTGGTCGTTTCTGTTGGCTTCTCCTTGTTCCGTTTGTGCGCCAACCACGACAAGTCCTGCCAGCTCACTGCACGATAGTCCCTCTTCCCGGCATAGGTCCACAACGAGAGCGTCCCCAATTCACCAAGGATGTTTGCCTCCTGCTCCCATGCATCATCCTCCCATGCGCATGAAGCAGCCATGGGTGCTGCGGAAGCAAAGCGAGAACCGTACAGGTGTGCCAAGCTCCAAGCTGCTTGCCCTCCCATAGAGTAGCCAGTGACATGAAGCCTTGCAGGATCAAATCTCTGTCGAAGATCTCGACCTTCTTCTTGAAGCGATCTCAGAGCTGAAATGAAGAAATCCCACGTGACATCTGGGTTGAAACACTTCACATAGGGTACACGATTGTAGAATCGGTCTGCCTTCTCCCAATCGGACGGATGAACAATTGGCTCCCCTCTTGAACCAAACGGTGCGATCACAATGAAGTTCTCACGCAAGGTCTGGTTGTTGCTCACAAGCTTCTTAACATCCGACCAAACGGTTTCCGGATAGAAATATTCAAGCGCGCCATGCAAGAAAAGAAGAACTGGTAAACCATCACCTCCGGGATCATGCAGCAGGTAGTGTTGCACGTCACCAGTGCCACCATTCAGTTTCACGGATCGAAACAAAGCAGCTGGCACGCCAGCACATCCACATAACCACCCTTCTCCGTGTGTCTTCTGCCCTTGCTCGCAATTCTGACAGCAGTGTGTGTAAGAATATGCGGCATGTTTCTCTGGATGGGGATGGCCTTTGCGAACAAGGCCGGTAACCATTAGATCGCATGCGGGACAAGGAAACCACCTCTCCTCCTGACCAAAGCCGTTCACAGGCACATCTGGTTTCAGTTCATGCTCCCCGGTGCCGTTCACGAACAGATTTGGTTTGAGTTCATGCTCACCAGTGCCATTCACATGCAGTTTGAGTTCATGCTGACCGGTGCCATTCACATGCAGTTTGAGTTCATGGTCACCAGTGCCGTTCACAGGCAGTTTGAGTTCATGGTCACCAGTGCCGTTCACAGGCAGATCCTGGTCAACTTCCATTTCTCACTATTCGGACTGCCGGACTGCCGCAATCGTGCCGAACTTGGGAGCGATGGCGAAGACTAGGTTGGGAAATGCTGAGGGATTTTACCTTGTGAAACCTGGCGACTGCAACAAGACTTCTCTCAGGAGTTTCATGCTTGCTGTTCGCTAGCTTGTTGGAGGTTGACACCATCAAATTGATCAGAAAGTATTCTTAGGCATGGCTGGCAATCTATCTGTGGACAAAAATGTGAAAATATCAACAAACAAAACAATAAAACAATCAGATAGGCTTGATGAAGCTGTAAGATGGTGTTCGCTCGACAGATTTCTTGTTGTTAGAATGCTTGAGTGACACTGAAGCCGGAACAGAATCGGCACAACGGATGCAGTACGATGTCACAACGCTTTGTCCGGTGCAGCTCCCAGTGGTGCCAGCTGACTTCTGGGCATCCCAACCGATATCCGTTGCGGATATCCCAACATCCAATCAGGTGCTGGAAGTCACTGCGGCCCAAAAGCTGAGGACCCAAACTGTGATCGATGAAGCTTAATGACACTCAAGGCATCGTACTTGTTCATGAGGTAAAGCCTTAGTAGTAAAACCTAAGGAAAAGCCTGAGGTAAAGCCTAAGGTAAAGCTTCAAAAGGTCAAAACAAAGGGAGCTGTAAAAACAAAGGGAGCTGTAATGGTTCCGCACTGCTGTACAGGCTGTCCGCTTGGCACTTCATTGGGCTCCCTGCGTTCGTCTCGTTGGGCAATGCCCTTGCCTGAGCATCTTTGACTCAGCCCACATTCAAGGTCTCAGATTGTTTTTGAATATCATAAATCATCATGAATCTTATTTCACCTGCAAATTGTTTGACACAGTCCCTCCTCTCTTTGTGCCATGGCATCAGAAGATTCTTTGAAATTTGCTAAGGTGCTGGGGCAGTTGTAGCCACTTGCCCACTGGAGTGCCGCCTAAGAGCAGCCCATGGTTGAAGTCAGTTCACACGCTTTCCTTCACTTGTGTCTTCTCCATGAAATATGTTGGACAAATGGGCCAAGCATGTGCTGAAGCCAGGTACACCCATAAGTTTCTACACTCTGATAGTATGATCGGATGCCGTCCAGCATACCAGATTTCCAAAACCTTTGGCAATGGATCTTGGGTTTTGTTGATCTATTGGTCTGGTTGTCACCTAGCTTACTACAAGGATGGCATGAGATGCCTGCTGCTAGCAAGCGTGGCACTTGTCATGCAGCTTCAGGAAAAAAACGAGGTGAAGTGATGTCTCTCTTCATGGCAGTTTCCCCTGGGAAAGAAAAAAGGTTTGTGCCTGATTGTGCCCGTTATAGCATCAGGAAGTTGTGGTCACATCTGAGAGTTACCCAAAATCCCAAAATCCAGAGTTTCAAGGCGAACTCCTCAGCATCCAATCCCTGAACACAACTGAACTGCTTCTGCTAGTGCGTGCTTGGTGATAGCTGATCTGTTGAGAATTCGTGTAAGTTATCTGCTTGCAGTGTTGCAGGATCCGCTGTCGATCAAGAGAACTGCTAAAGTACGTATGGTCATCTGGGTCAAAAGACACTGTACGCCTGATAGGCATCCTGAAAATGAACAGAACAGTGAACAGAATAGATTGTTGTTGGTTATGACATGTTATGACATGTTATGACGTTATCCACAGTCTGATCAACAAATCTGACTGCAAATTGACACAGCAAGAGAGCAAATTTGTTAGGCTCAGAACTGATGTCCAGCAGCTTCAAGGACTGTAACTCGTCCAGTTTGCCCGGCAGTTCTTCGATGCCGTTCATCCTGAGACGCTTCAAACCGGTCGCTGATGGATGACGTCAGAGTCGAAAGTCAGGTCCTGAGGACCATGGTGGAGAGACTCGCCAACTTGGTGATCCTGCTCGGCAGGCTTGACCTCACATGAGGGTCTTCTCAAGCCATAGGAAACCCCAACGTTCTGGTTGGTTTGTTACTATAAACGGTTAACACCTAGATGATTTGGGAATACCCCTATGGCTTGATAAACCGCCGGCAAGATGTGCAGCGACTTTTCCAAGCTGAGGCAGTGGCAACTTGTTGTGGCCAAGCTGCAGCCTGGGGGTACCACGTCATGGCTACCCATGACATCTCCAGGCCCCCAAGTTCTGCGCCTCACCAAGCGAGACAAATCTCCAATACCTCGGAGCTTGTGAGGTCCTCGAATTATTCCGCCACCAAATTAGCATTTAAGAAACTTCGTAGAAAATATCTCTCTATCTATCTATATAATTGTATACATATGACTGTGTATATGTAATCTTATGTTGTACTAGATCAAATCACATCACAGTATATTGTTTCATATTGCATTTATAACTATAACTATGAATTGGAGTAATGTTTTCATTATATCAAATCAATTATCAATGTATTGTATCATATGTGTATGATATCAAATATATCGTGTTATAACAAATGAATCATATCATTGTACATTATGTTGCACATATAAACATATATACACCTATATCTATAGATTCCAGTAACCAAAACCAACGAGCCATCACTAACCATCAATTGACCGTCAACCATTCATTAATTCACTATCAGCCATCAACCCTCCGTATCAACCAGCATTCTTGGCTTCCAACTCTCTGGCAATTGTGCCAACAGGTTGTTGGAGAGGTCAAGCCTAGAGCTGAGCAACTTTCAAAGAGCTACGACCAGTTGGGCACTTCTAAGCTGAGTTTGCTGCTCAATAAGCGATTCCAACCTTCCAATCTCAGAAGGCAGTCCTGCAAAATACTTTTGCGTTCTGCTTAGTCCAAACAAGCGGTTCGAAAATCATGTCTAAAAAGCACCCGGCAATTTTTAATGTCCTGTCAGTTTATTGCTGTAGAGGTCAAGAACTTTCCTTTGCATAAGGCAAGAGGTGAATTGGCAAACAACTTGTGAGATTGCGCAAGGTCATTTTAAATGATGGGAGCGAATCACAGCAAACGACACGTGCAAAAACATGCAATGAATTCCACTAAGGGAGAAGCAGCTTTCTCAAAGAGCACACTTCGGCTGGTAGTTCCTGGCCAGGAAGGAGAAGAAACTCGCAAAGAATTCAGAATAAAACATGTCTAAGGTCATCTTAGGTCGATTGATTCAGTCATTGATCGCGAGTCGCAACTGGCGTGAACCAGCTCTACGCAACAAACAGTTAACCGATACGCAAATACAAAATGAATAAGAACATGTTGTTCTGATGAATCCTGAAAAACACCGGCATCCAAGCCTGATCCGCTGGCTAGTGAATGGAACTGAGGCAATACCCCACCCATGAATCGTCCTATACATCAGTTGTTGCATACGCTGCCTCAATATCATTCCGTCTGGCTTTCAACTCTCGTAGCATGACCATGCCTTTGAGACCTCAGAGAAACACAACATGTCCACCTTCGAAGACTCCAACTTGGAAGACTCCTTTCAAGTTTCCGCTGCAGGACTTATTCACTTTACACGTTGCTCGAGGTTCGAACTGGGAGGAAGATGTCTGAGTTGCAGATCTGACACATCTAGCCTCACTTGCAGCAAGATTGGCCACTCACTGAGTTCTGCTGCGAGCTGCTGCCGAGGTGCAAACGGCAAGACACTACAGTCACAAAAGCCGCCTCTGAGCCTACCACTCATCTCCGTCAAGATGTTTCTTCAATACTTTCCTGTACTCATCCTAAGAACAACCCACGATGTGCCAAGAACTTCAGGAGGTTCAGATTTGATAGAGCAATGTGCATTTCGCAGGACTTCTTCGGAGTTGTAGCATGCTCTCAGAGCTTCGCATCTTTGTCAGAGCAAATTCGAAGATCTCGCAATTCTCCAAATTTTAACAAGATGGCCAACCTCAGAAAACTTCGAAGACAGCAAGGGAAAGCTGTAAAAATGAGAACGCAAAGATCGAAAAGTAAGGATTGACCGATCTCCAAATCAAATTGCAATCATCAAAGGCCAGTTCCCTGGCTCAGCCTCCAGCCCAAAACTGGCTGCTTGACCACGCTCAACAACTGCAGGTCGCCCCCTGAAACTTGTTCGCGATGAAGCTGCTCTTTCACAGGTGTGCAGAGTTCGAAACAGGCTGATTTGGTACCGGCTCACACTAGTTGATAGCTAGTCGTTTTTAACCATTGTAAACCATCATTATTGACCATTGACCATTGGTTCATGGCAACTAAGCATGGTCAACATGACATGAACAAAGTGAAAGTCTTCCATTTGCCGACGGCGTTTTGCAGACCAGTGACGAAGTAACAACAGTGTTTGTTCTTGGGCTAGCGTCTGATGCAGCATGGGTGTGCAAAATGTTCGCATCGCACAATTTATCGCTGAAATACAATTCGACATGCGGGCTGCCTCTTTTCCTGAACTGACGTGAGCTCAGGATTTTTTTGAAGATCCAAGGTTTGTAGTTTTTGCCTCAGCCGGCAAACGACCACATGCACATCAAGCCACACAAGAAAATGCTTCGATTCACAGTGATCTAGGTCCCTGAGGCAAGTTGCAACTGAAACACTGGAGGCAACTTCATCAGCTGGTTCTGCGCAAGACTCAAGTCTCTGAGCTGGATCAGCTCTCCTGGCTTCGGCAGCGGCAGTAGCCGGGAAACAAGTGGCCTTTGAGGGATGCAAACTGCACCGCGCTGCCTATTTGATCCGGAATGTAGCTCAATTGATTGCAACCTGAGACGATCATTCTCCACTCTTCAAACAAATGATCACAAACAAATTTGTTGCACATCTTTCAAAAGGAAACAAATTTGAGGCCCTTTGAGGCTTGGTCTGACGTTGAGCGATGTCAAAGATGTCAGGCCACAAACCTCAAAGTGTGACACTTGGTGTGACAGTAAAGGTCTCCAGAATGGCACCGGGTCTCCTTTACTTTCCTAAGGCCACTGCACTTTCAGGCAGTTCTGAGAGGCCATTGCACCTGGTTCTAATCAACTACCAGCTTGGGGCTTCCCCAAAAGCATGTGACATGCATTGTAAACATGTGACTTCGCATCGTGTTCTGTCAAAGTCTCTTCACTCCCAAACAATTTCTGCGCCACTTTTCATTCAATGCCAACCTTCTCCCGTGAAATCCTTCGCACATTCAAAAATGCAATGACTATGACAGGAATACAAAGGTTCTACTGTCTCTACATGCACTAAATATCCAGCAGCTGTTTGGCTGGTTCATCAAACACAGAAGATGGAAGAGGATGAAGAGGTCAGATGCGTCCCCTGGATCTGATTGCTGCAGACTTGAAGACATCGGCACAGTTTGCTTCGCTGCGAGAGCCTGGGACTGCAGTTGCTATCCCATCCACGAGCGCATGGTTAGGCATGGCTGTGAAATATGGTCGATTCTCAAGGCGTAGGGGTACCCCCAAAATGGCTAGTGTATTAGCATAAATTATTATATAAAAAATGTTGGAAGGTTTACGGGTACCCCTATCTTAAAAAAACAACCATATTGGTTAAGAGATTATCCATGCTTATTCTACTGTGATCGCCCCCTGTAAAAGGGATAATCCATGACACTGACGAAGCAATAAGATTCAATGTGTGAAAACGTACTTGAGCGGGACCCCAGGTCTTAGTCTGTGCAATCATTAATCTTTTTGGGAGAATGTTCACATGTTCAATCTGTGCATCCCAAAGGCCTGCGAGTTCGACTCGTCTCAACCTCGGCCCCCTGAGAGCATCATTCAGATCCGAGTGGGAGTAGGTGCGAAGAACTTCCTTGGCTCCATGATGCTCCATGCAATGGCAGTTTCCACATTTTTGTTTCCGTCCAATCCTTGCAGATGAACGACCACCATCGACGAAAACTTCCGAGTTGCGTAGTGATGTTTCTCCATGTCGGAGGCAACAGCGGTGGAGCGCCTCCAACAGTGGAAGATGATGTGTCTCATTTAAGCAGAGCATGGGAAGATTCGCGCTTCGCGCAAAGAAGAGATAAGCGCGAAGCGCTTAAAAATACCCCACTTCATCAACCAGCAACTACAATCGACTACAAGTGCTTGAAAGAAACAAGCTGCTTCAAGCTGCTTCACGGAGATCAAGGTCCAAAGTTTATCAACAAGTTCTTCACGACCAAGTGACTGGGCGCTGAGAGGCGGCAAATTGTCCTCATCAATGCCAGCGAACAGGCTCTCCCATTCGGACCTCATCAATGTCCCAAGAATCAACGTGAATCAACATGTTTGCTGCTTCCTCAACCGTGGGAGATCCGTAGATCATCATGGATCATCATAAATCATCATAGATCATCATAGATCATCTTAGATACTGATAGATCATGATAGATTCATAACTCATAACATAACAACATAATTAAGTAACCCCCCTCTGGTAGTAAATCACCAGCTTTTGAGCTGCGCTGGGCTTCCAGCCAGGGCGTCAAGGGCGCGTTGGGCAATGGGCGCAAGCCTCTGGCGATCAGATGTTGATGCTGCCCCTTGGCGTCGTCGTAGCCCTGTTTGATCCTGCAAGGTGAGAATGCGCCCGGTGAATCGACTCATCCGACCAGGTACTGCTTGGTGCTTGAGCCACCCCGTCATGAAAAATGTTGGTCAACCAACCACCTGTTGATAATCACCAATCAAAAAAAAAGTGTTTGAAACCATCAAGCAGGGTGGTGATGCTTGGGATGACAACTGGTGAGTTCATTCTACCAGGTGAGTTGATTCTGCCTGGTAGGAAATATTCTACAGTAGCAGGCAAGTTAGTCATGGTTGGTGATGTTTTAACAGGGCTGGTTCGGTTGGTCATGATTCATCTTTGGGGCCCACGTTAGATCCATAGCTATTCTGACAAGGGTCGACTGCAATCATGATGGGTGGTCCACTAACCACTTCCTTGTTGGCGTTTCCTCCAACAATCCATTGATTGATGTTTACTATTTGAAAACATGATTATTCTCGATGTTTACTATACTGTTCGAAAACATGATTATTCTCTAAGTGATACAAAGTGATGAAATACTGACACAGATCGCAAACCAAAGAGGATCCAACTGCTCCAAGTTGCAGCCCTCTTTGATGTCGCCATGGGTACAGGACCAGCACCTGACACATGTGACACCCTGGCCATTGGAAGACTACATGACAGGCCCTGGCCTCTGTGGGCATGAAGCGGCGTGGCTGGATGTCAGCAATACCCATAGCCGGAGGCAAAAGTGTTGCCCACCAAGGGAAACAGGTGACTTTGATGACCTGCAGCCGCGGCACGAATTGGTTCTACGTTGGTCAGTGGTGGCTCTGATTGTCATGTAGATACCTACGGACTACGGATCCTAAAGCTATGACCATTATGGTCCACAGGGAAACCGACAAAATATGTGGTCTTCATTGAAGGACCCACATAGCAACTCCAAATAGATCACCAAAGTCCTGTGCAATCAGGCTTTCTGGTTGCTGTTCACTTAAATCAACTTGATTGGAGATGGTTTTGGTTGCAAATGCATGCTGTCTAGGATGCCAATGGATGGCAGGAGCCTCGTCCCATCTTTGACCAGGAGGGACCGAGTACATCGCAGAGAAGCCACCGTCCACGCAGTACTTCCCTGAACAACGTGCACGGCTTTGTCCCTTGCA
The DNA here is from genome assembly GCA_009767595.1 of Symbiodinium kawagutii. Lineage (NCBI taxonomy): Eukaryota > Dinophyceae > Suessiales > Symbiodiniaceae > Symbiodinium > Symbiodinium kawagutii. The sequence continues at coordinate 15,371 of VSDK01027233.1, read as the reverse complement.
ATGCAAACGAATCCAGGCAAGATTGGGAAGTCACTCGGCAGGCGCCTTCATAGATGCCTGGAGTTCTAAAGAATGGCACTACCTTGGTAGAGTCCAAAGGATTTCTTGCTTGAAACAAGCCCAATTTTCCAATGCGCATTGTTCATCATGCCTTCTTCCTTTGCAACATGTGAAAGCAGTACCAGTGCTGGCGCTGCATACTTTGATAGCGGGCAAGGCAGCAAGGCAGCCAGCAAGGCATGGCAAGGCGGCATGGCAAGGCATGGCAAGGCGGCAAGGCACACTCATCGAAGATAACACGAGCTTCACCAAGTCTCGCAGTGTGTCAGGAGTTGCAATGCACGAGTGCCCAGGTGGAAAACACTGGGTGACGCCTGCGACGCCGCTGAGGTAAGGATGTCTGAACTCAGGAGACAAGGAACAAAGAGTTCTACCTTTATTTTATATATCTTAATTAGATTCTAATATATTAATATATATTGATATATAATTACATGACATACTCTCCATGGCAACATTCAGATGCACCTATGTGACATTGCTTTCTCTTCGCAAGTTCAGCGACATCTTCATCCGTAATCCCAATCTGCTTCCAGTGCTGCACTGTGAAGTCCACCATGTCCTGGGAAAATGTGAATCGCTGGACATAGAACACATAGGGCTTCTCAACCCATAGGGGTACCCAACAAATGATTGGTTTTCTACCCATAAATGATTAATAAACTGGATGATTTGAGGGGTACCTCCATTTTCACAAACCCCCCACATGAGAATCCAATGATGAATCTTTGATCTTCAAGTGGCTTCAAAGTCATTCAAATAGACGCCTTTCTTCAGGAAGATCTTCTTCATGTGAAGTCCCAGCCTCAGAGCTGCCCAGCTTGCGCGTTCTCTCTGTCAAGAACCTACCATCGGGTTAGGCCACTCCTGGTAGCTCCCCCTTTAGAGGCCCTTTAAAAGACCATATGGGTACCCCTGACTCCTTAGCTCCCTGACTCCTTAGCTCCCTCCCAACCAACAGCCAGCAACATGTTCAAAAGAAAATTGACGCTCTAATCTGAATCTGAGCAGTCTTGCAAAAATTCAGATCAAGCAGCAAAAGGATCTGGTACAAATCAATTCCCATGGCCAGCGCAAGGATTGTTGAGCAACCTGGCCAGATCTGACTCTCTGCTTAGTGGCGGGTTGCTTCACAAATTGGAGGAAATGGTCTGCAAAGAAGACAGCTGCACAAATTGAAAAATTCAATATGCAGTAAGAAAGAGTCAATATGATTTCAATACTCTGCTTATGAAACAGCTCACTTATTGTAAGAAAGCGTCACGTGAGCTGTTTCACAGGCCTCCAGTGTTCACATCAGCGAATATCATCCCTATCAAGGAACAAGCCAAGCTCTTTGCTTAGCATGAGCAAGACACCTCCGCTGATTCCAGAGAGCTCCAAGTTGTCAACAAAAAAATGGTCCCGGATGTAAGTTACCTCAGCTCTTTGAATACACGGAACCGACAATTTGTCGCATCCGTAAGCCACGAGCACATGGACGTAGATGGGCAAGCCCCGAGCACTTTCTGGCCAATGACGACACAAGAAAAACACTGGGGCCAGAACAAAGCATGAGGCCAACAAGGACTCAGGCAAAATAAGGCCAAGAGACTATTCCATGGAAATATGCCAGCAAGAGCCCAGATCCAGAAAACGCCATAAAGGGCTTCTTCTCCTGAGAGAGAGATGGCAAAGAGATCTGCTAAATCCAAAGTGGGACCTGTGGACACTTGATACTGCTTGTCTCTTGTGACATCTTTTTACTGCAATTTTCAATCAGATCTCTTCACGGTCATGTGAGGGGTACCGTCAAATATCATGATCAAAAGTGGAGTCATGCAAAGATTCTTTCAGCCCCAGGATCACACCCGAAAAGGACGAATCATCATCATCATCATCATCATCATCATCATCATCATCATCATCATCATCAAACGGAAGTATGATTTTTAATCAATGACATCAATTACTTCAGGTTCAAACTCTGGAGTATGCGAGCCATATGTCGCGGCTGCTTGACGCAACGCCATTGGAGAAGCTTCGGGAACTGCAGCCATGCATCTGCTGTCTGGAGCCCTTTTGGAATCGAAGATGTCGCCCATCTTCGCTGGAGAGTGTACCTTTGCCATCAAACATTCCATGTTAAAACACGTTCAAACATTCTTTTTTTAACATTTGTTCAATTTTGTCAGCTGTTTTGTGAATTCGAGAGTGTAGCAACCGGTTGAAGATGTTTGAAGCATGCTGCTGAAGCCATGTGCAAAAGTTTGGCCACGTCCGAATCTAATTTACTGCCCACAAAGAGCACAAAGTCTATTTGATAGACTTAGAATTTGCACTAGAAATCCGCAAGACACTTGCAAACAGTCGAACTGTTGGGATGTTCATTGTTCACCTTTCCATTTTTTGGATGGTTGGTTCTGACTTGCCAAATTGCAACCACAGGTGCAAAGCCCGCGCAAAAAGCAACAAAAGGACTGATCGCGACAGCTTCGAAAGGCCTGAAGCTGGGGAAGTCAGTGGCAGTGTCAAAGATCGAGCAGGGCCATGATCTGATGCTACAAAAGCAGTGGCATCCTCTGAAGCCAAATTTGCCAAAGGGGCTTCGGATCTGACCTTTGTAGCGCAGCAGCTCCATGGCTGGAAACTTAGACTAAAATGTTTCAAGCTAAATGGCTCAATGAGGCTCAATGCATCTAAATGATTTTGGAAGTGATTCCAAATGCCTCAAACATCCTCAAGTTTCTAAGATCTGCTGCTGTCTGCTGTCTGAAACAATCATCCCGCTGTCTCTCTCTGTCTCTCTTTCGATCCAAACTACTTGAAGGGACACTTGACAAATGTGCAAGGCTCATGTTGGGAATTAATCAAGATGCGTGCGACTACACTAAGTCGCTGCCTCCCAAACAACCATGAATTCTTGGTGTAATTCAGCGGTTTGTGGGTCTGTTTGTGCCTGGATCTTGTCTGCCAAATGGCTGATGCGGAGGCAGCATGTCGCCCAACGTATCGTGCTGACTGGCTTGACAGGTACCCCATGGTACCCCATGGTACCCGGTACCCCATGGTACCCCGGGCAGTCTACGCTTCATCGCCTCACGTCCAGTTCCCGCAGGCAGGTCAGCATCCCAATGTCCGGGGATAGAGCCTCAGGTCAATGCTTGAGCAATGAACACCCAACAGTGCACCCAACAAAACGTTCTTTTCTTGCTGAGCAAAACATTCAGTCCATGTTGTCATGTTCGACCTTATGTCAGTTGCGCCAACGTGCAACTTGCATGGTACAGAATCAAAGCATTGGGTTGGTTGATAGCCAGTCTGTGCACTGCAGTCTCTAGATTCAAGTAGCACTAGTGCACCATGTTGGGTCATAACACTACGGTGTAGGTGTTGCGATGAATCTCATGCAGGGACTTGCATACTCAAATACAAAAGCGTTTGGACTTGCAACTGCTTTCTCGAAGCTGCCAAATGCTTATTCTTGGGTCTTCAACTCAAAAGTCCATATCATTTCAACTCGTATGATTGAATCTTAAAAAAATCAATTAAAGTAATGTGTAATGATTTGTATATATATTCGCGCCGCTTTGCTCCTGGGGTCACCCTCGCCCCAGAATGCAGAGGGCCAAAGGGGAGGTATGGAAGGAGAGGATAGTTTATGACGTGGTGTGGGCATGGGCGTTTTTGCATGTGGTCGAGGTTGGGCAAGTCTAAGAAAATATATTGCAACTTTGGGTCAAGTTGGGCCGGGCCCCATGTTGTGGCCATGTGAACGCCATCTTGGGCGTTATTCATTCCCTGTTGAAGGCCACGAAAGCGCGCTCATTTGTCACATAATACTTCTGAAATGAGTTTGCGGTTCTTCCGTGCACATCTTGGCGTACGTTGAAGAATGTTGGAGACATGTTGGGCAGAGCGGGCTCGTGTTGGACATCTTGGCTGTTAGCGCTATACTGGGCCCCTTATTAGGCACATCTTGACGCAGGTTGTGCCCGTGCTGAGTCCATCTTGACCCATCTTCACACCGGCTAGGCGCCATGTTGGGCATATCTTACCGCGTGTTGGGCCAATGTGGGGGCCATCTTGGCACATCACGCCATGTGGCCCGCATTGAAAATATGTTGGCCCTGTATTCGAGTCCTGTTGTACCAATGTTGTTGAAAATGTGTTTCCAAAAAACCAAAAACCAGGGGTTGGAGCAAAAAGCAGTTCTTCCGGGCACATCTTGGCTGTGTGACAGTGTGAGACATGTTGGGCAAGTGCCTCCCTTGTTGGCCACATCTTGGCATACAGTATGTTTGGCGAACGTTGGGGCAGGTCCCATGTTGGGCACATCTTGATGCTTGTTGGGCCCATGTTGGGGTCATCTTGAACCTTCTTCACCTCATACTGGCCCCAGGTTGGACTTATGTTGATCCCCTTGCCGAAAAGTCATCTTTTAAAAAATCAAAACAGAGCATTCTAGAGCAATAACGGCACCACCCAACCAGATCTGTACCATTTATTGTCTACAGCATCCGCAAAGGCACACCCTGCATCTTTCCTGGGGGGCGGTTTTAAATCATGTGGCCTAGCTTCCGCTGGTAGCTGAGGTTCGTTCCCTGAGTTTGTTGTTGCACAAGTGAAGAGTCTCTAGACCTGGGTAGAGAGGCTGGAGAGGAAACATGCCTTCAACGCTTTCAGTTCATCTAAGCCTCACACTTTCCAAAAGTGCGATAGAATCCGGGAGCACGTCAAGATCATTTTGGGAGATCTTAGCTGATGATAGTGTCGCTCGGCGCCGGTGCTCTCTCATGATCTCTCATGTCAATTGCTTCTGCATAAGAATTAAAAAATACCAGGGATGCTGCTGGAAACTACTGTAATCCATCTATGCTACCTCAACATATTTGGAAATATGAAAAACTGGGCACCAAGGGCCACACATCAAGCCTGTTCATGCACGGAAACTTGAGTCAAAGATTGATGGAAATTGGTGCCATGGAAAATCTGCTGTCACTATTCATTCCAATGCTCATCTCCGGTTCAAAGCCGTCATGCCGCTCACTCTCCTCTCTCCGTTCCAGCTGAACATTTTGCTTAGAAGTGTTGTAGACTCTAAACAACTTCTTTCTTGGTGTTTTGCTTGTCTTTCCAAACATGGCCTTTGAAGTCTTGTCAGGCGACCGATCTGGTCGAGCGAATTTGCTGCTAAGCAATTTCCGGCCTTATTGAGGAGAGGGGGACAAATTGATGTCCAGTCGAAACAATAGTGCAAAAATGAACCGGACAATAAGTACTTGTCAAGCCACTGCCAAACTCAACTGAGAAAAAGACCAAGTCAAGCTTCACAAGTTTTCGAAGCTTTGGGATGTGTGGCCTGACTTTGGCATCAGAGTCCAAGAGCAGTTTGGCAATCACTGCAATCACGAAGGCAGATTTGATTTGCCACTTCTTCCCGTCACTTTGGGCACAAGGAAGAAATCGTTGCTCTCTTGCTGGGTGAGCAAACACGTATGCGAGATTGTTGTTGGCCAAGTCCAACCTTAGCGAAACTCAGACACATCTCAAGCTTGACGGCAGCTGTCAAATCGATTGACATACCAGAGCCTTGAAAAAAGACAAAAGAACTAGGAATGCGAACACATGAAAGGAGTGCAGGAACACGCAACATGAATGAACATGGAACTTCATGGAACTTCCAATCCAGTGGGCTCAGTGGACTTCCACGCTGTCGCAAGCTGAGATTCCAACTCCTCGAGCTGTTGAAGCTCTCCAATGCTGCGTGGCAAGTGTTCCAACCTTTGAAAAGTCAAGATGTGCTGGCTTACGCAGTCAAGGTCGCGGAAGGCAGGACATCAATCATCTACAATTCATGTTATTTGATGTTATTTGTTTCTAGAATTTCAGAGACATATTTGTTCAATCTTTCTGAGTCATCACGTTGTATCTTTCGCTCCCTATTTTTTGTACTGTCAGTACACTTGCACAAAACACATTCAACAAAGGATGACAGGGGCAGGATTTCAACTCAACCAGGCTCAGCCAAGGATATGATCTTAAGAAAGTATGGCATATGCCAAAAAATTGAGTGAAAATGCCGCAAATCCTAAGGCTGTCACCTGTTGTTCGACAGATTCAACTCCTGTAGTAATTGGAGCTGACCTGGCTGATCAAGCTTGACAACTCTGGATTCTCAATCAGTTGAAGGGTTTGTAGTCAGGTCCGAGTTGTCAAAATGAAGTGAGGATAGAGGCGACTGGTTAAAGCGACTGGTTCAAAACAGTTCTTAAATGCAGCCAGGTCAGCCAAAGCTTTCAGGCAAGGACACCAATTGGTTGTCCGACAGACTCACTCCTGCAGCAGGATTTTTGAAGTGCCAACTTATTTCAGTTTCCAAGGAAGCAATCTGAACCAGACTCCGCCTTGCAGAACTTCCAAGAGCCCGAAAGTCTCTGGTAGGGCAGTCAAGCCTGGAGCACATCTGAGCACTTGGATTGCTGTTGCGCGAGGCAAACAAGAGGGCGAGCAACGGCAGCAAGCTAGCCAGCCAGCCCGGGATTGAATGGACACTCAGATACTAGCACCCAGAAAAAGAATAAAAAAAAAAATGTGACAAGAGGTTTTGCTCAGTGCCTTCTCCACGCAAGTCAAGAATTGCAAAGTCCGCAAGGTCCTTCCAGAGACAGCACAATCTCTAGGTCGCTAGCAGCAATGCTGTTTTCACTCGCAAAGATTCACGACAACAAACTAGCAGAAAGAGATTAGCATCATGACGCATGCACTCTTTCAACATCCTCGAAGCATTCAACGCTTGCTGCTCTGGCGACTTTGTGCTCCTAGGTACAGGAGAACTTCAGAACACGTCAGATGTTGATAGAATCTCTATGTTCCACAAGGAACTTTCTGCAAAGAATCACCGATTTGCCACAGCTATGCAGCTTCGGATCAAGCTGGAAACAAAGAGCTTCCAAAGCCTACCAAGGCACAGGGTCCCCCAGGGTCATGGGTTAGCCATGGACTGTTTCCTGGAGCATGACATGTCTCTGTTCAGATCTGACAGATTGTAACTGGTATGGCCTGCTGGCTGGATGGGATGCCAGTCTCTGGTGGAGAGATCAGCACTGCTTCCATCATCGCGATAGCCAAACTATGTGAGTCACGAGCATTTCCTGCTGAGTCCTCTGGAATTATGACATAAAACAAGGTCCCTGCCAGCAATCCTCAGTCCTTAATAGTCCCTAGATGTCCCTAGTCATACTTGTCACAGTGAGCAAAGCACGGTGCTGGCTGTCACCTTCCAAGACATGCGGCATGATAGTGTAGCGGCTGCGTAGTCCCTTGAGCCCTTGTCATGACTTGCAGCCCTGAAACTTGGAACCGTACAAAAATGAACATGTACCACAGTGGTACCACATCTGTTCATGGAGTGCCTTGCAATGGATGTCACGATATTGCTTGATGGACAAAACAATTCGGCCAGGAAATTTTAATATTGCGATCATGAATACCTAAGCCCCGTTAAGCCCCTTTAAGCCTCCTTAAGCCCCTTAAGTCCCCCCCCGTTTAAGCCCCCTTCAAAGTCCCCTTAATCCCCCCTTCACCGAAGCCAAGTCCCCCCCCTTAAGCCTCCCTTCCCTGAAGTTCCGTGAAGCCTTAAACCCCCCCCTTCAAGCCCCCCTTCACCGAAGCCTTAACACAATCGTCAAACATTTCTGCTAGCGAACAAAGCAGTCACTTTTGATGCCAACGATTCTTTTCTGCTAGCCAAAGGAACTGAATCAGCAAAGGCATGTTGAAAATTGCTCTGCACGTTTCCAGTGTGTTTCCAGGGCTGCACTTAGTAGCTGGACGTGTTTGGAGTTTCCACTTCCACTGAGTTATGCCCTTGTTTCAGTTCCTTCAGTATCTAAAGGAGTTCCTCCTTCGTTCCCTTCGGTTCCTTCACTGTCGTTTCCTTCGCCAATGGAAGAGTTGGAAGTGGAACTCAGGAGCAAAGGCCCGTCACCTCGGTCGCGACACTCAGATGCTGTGGAGGCCCAAGATGCCAAAAATCGGGCAACCATTGAGGATGATAAGATGCAATGGTTGGGAAACAAGTATCCCCCATCATATTATTTTATATAAATTCATACATATATTTTCCACGAATGACTGAATCACTAATGAAATGGTGGGGCCCTTCTTTGAGGCCAGAGCAATAGTGATGACAAGGACCAGGATAGGCATGACAATAATTAATGATAGTGGCAATGATATGTTGATACTGAAGAAGATGGTTCTCAATGACTCTGTCTGATACGCAAGTGTAAACCAAGTGATTCAGAATGGGAAGGGCGAGACAAATAAAGTGGCAGCCTTGCCGGAAATGAGCTCGGGTGGACGTCAGGCGGAAGCAAGCTTTTTCAGCAAGGAGAAATCAGCCGGATTTGGGCAACTGCTCAATTAACTGCACAAAAAAAACTGAATCATAAGTCACAAGCATGCTGGCGCAGACTGACGTGTTTTGCTGTTTTTGCAGCGCGCACATGTTGAGCATCCAATGCTGGGCATCGGGCCCTCCCTGAATCCGGTCGGAGTTTGGGCTACTTCTCCATATCCTCTGGGATATTTCTCCCAAGTCCTTGGACAAAATGCTATGCAGAAGCATCAAGTGCATCAAGTCCACACAACACACGCACTGCATCCTTCCGCACACGCGCACAGCATCGCACAGCATCTTTTTTGGAGGTCATCAATGTGATAGGGATCTGTCAGAACAGTCTGGGTTCACTGCCAGTCTGGAGTCAGAGACATAGCCTGAAGGCTACGGTTGGGTAAAGCTTCGTGCAAGCGACTTGGAAACTGAGCCACAGGGAAGCAATTCTGGGGCTTAGACGATATCAGGCTCCAAAGCAAGAAGCAATAGATCTGGCCTCACACACGACTCTTGCAATCTTACACGCAAATTTCGGAACATCCTTCAGGCAAGAGCTACAAGCAGCTGTTTGAGTCTGGTTGCAACTGTCCCAGCTCCATGTACACAGCCTGGGGCGCCTTTTTGATTTGCCCAAATTCACACTCAACTGTGGTAAGGATCAAGATCACTTGCTGATCTTTGACACAGGAAGAGTGCTCGCAAGAGTTCCTTGAGTTTCCCAACAAGTTCACATGCTCCTCACGAAGAAGAAGGAAGTCCTGGCGGAGGGACCACAAATTCTACACTTCCACAGCTCCAGAAAACTTGTAACTAGGAAGCGCCTCTGCCGATGTCCATTGTCGTCCTGCCTGAGAGTTAGTTGGGATGCAGGACATGGACGTTCCATGACGTTCCATGACGTTCCGACATTCGGAGAGATTCCGACGCATCTCTAAGGAATCGTTTAGAGTCTAGAGGAGCAGCTTAGAGTGTCTCAACATGTCCATCATGTCCAATGTCAACGTGCAAAATCTGGTACTGAGCTCTTCGCTCTAAAGCAAGGAGCCTCAAGCTGCTCCCAGCTCTCCAGAATGGATTCCACCTCTTCGACCTGTGAGGACTTCCACTTCCAGTGACTCGCATGACATGACTCTATGCTATCATATGCCATCTATATCCATCTATGACTTCTCCTTGAAGGCAACTAAGATTGTTCCACGATCAACATGCATCTCTGCAGACATGATGTGTGTGCACAGTTTGTTGCTCTGATGGCCTTGTTGCCAGGGATGGGCAAGGTCAGTAAACCAACGTGTCCTGCCATGCCATTGCACGTTATTAGCAATTCTTGTTGTGAGATTCGAACATGAACAATCATCAATTGTCGGGTCTTCGCACACCAACGGCTTTGGAAAAGTCAACGCAAAGGTACGCCAAACCATGAAGCGATGCCATTTCTGCTTGCAAATAATGCAAACTTGGCGAATTGTTCAAGGGAAACTGAGAACGTCACAGCATCCCCAAACACACACTTGTGCGCATTGTTTGGTTGTTTTATCATGTCACGCTGTTCGATGCAAACACATTTGAACACAAGAACCTCGTGAAAGAGAGGCCACGTCTATTGGACTAGTGCTGCCGCGACATTCCGACTCGGCTTGGCAGTCCGTCAGCATTTCCCATGAAGATGCAAAGCTGGTGGGTAAAGCTGTCCTCAGTGACCAACACAACAGTGAAAATTCCGGGAATCTCAAGGAGAAAAACCACAGCATCAAGCATCCGAATTTGCATCGGCAACGGCATGGAACCAATATGGAATCATCCGTGGAACCATCACAGCATCCTTCCTTCGCCCAAGCTCTCGACTTGCTCGGAGGTGCCCCGATCTGCAGTGCTGCTGGTTGGCAATGGCACTGGGCTCTCCCCCCCACTGCCCCACCGAAAACTAGTCACTGGGGCCTTGGTGGGATGCGGCGTCTGCTTTGTCAGCCTGCTCCTCTTGCTGTCCTTGGCCATCCAAAAATGTATCCTGATATTCCCAGATGTCCCCTGGAAGCAGATTTCCAGTCCTTCAGAAGCTGTCCTTGGCTCACTGTGTTTAGGGGCCTGCGAGAATCTGCGATATGTGCTGCTTCTTCGAACATGCTTGTTGCGCTTGTTCCGAGCAGAGAACGATAGCATAGCTACGGTGTGCCATGCGACTCGGCATGTCGGCCTCACGGGCCGCTCGAGTGTTTGCAGCAACGGCAGCAGGAGGTGGCTCATCACCTCACAAGGTTGCACAGTCAGCCGGCTGAACACCTGCAGGATTTGCCATCAGTATCCATCAGTAAGCCGAGGAAGCAACCGAAAATTCATCGAAATTTCAACTTAGAGAAATGAAGAATAAAGGGTAAAAGTGATTTGCCAAGCAAAAGACCAATGTAGTAAGCTCTGCCAGGAAATCGACGATCAGCTCCTCGGCATGTCACAGAATGGTGTCAACGATGTTGAAGGCACAGCCAGCTCAGGGCAAGACCATTTTCAAGCTGTCCGTCAGTGAAAGGTTCAAGAATAGCTTTGTGCAACTGCAGCCTTAGAAGAATAGCAAAATGCGTCGACTTTGGAAGTGAAATGAAGTGATAGCAAGTTACTTGAGGCAATGCCACCTGATGAATCAAGATAGTCGCTTCAGATAGTGTTATATCAATTAATTCTGCTTCGCCTGCTCGTCACCTTGTTCTTTCCCCTGTAGAATTGTCTGGGAAATCATACGGAGTGCGACCGAGAGATGCAATCGCGCCAGCTGCTTTTTGTTCCAGATGTCCGCATTTGGGAGCTGCTTGATGTGAGTCTCAGTGTAAGGTCTCAGGTGGACGGTATATAAATCATTCGGTGAGGTTTCGGAAATCATTCTACGTGAACAAGAAATGAACATAGAGACAGTGAGAAAACAAGGCAAACACCAGCAGCCAAATTATGCAAGTACATGGGGTAGACTTCATGTCCGGCCAAGAACAATTCAAACTGAAAGGCTACCTCACACATCCGTTGTGGATTCAACGATTGGCAAAAATGGTGATTAAAGTCTGAGAGATGCCAAGAGACTGTCAAGTGGTTTTGTCACCTCTATTTTGCAGCTCTCATTGCTTGTTGCGGCAGCTTACAAAGGTGTTTTCCGCATTGTTTCCTTCCTACTGAAGTGAGTGCATGTTCAATAGCGACGGTAAAAAAACCTGCCGCAACAGGAAACAAAATGGCAACTCGATTAGTCGCCGAATCGAAGTAGTTTCATTCTTAAAGAAACCACGTTTTTTTGCCAAGCCTTGTGACCTTTTAGCCGGCTTCAAGCTTGGCATAGCTGCAGAGATTGTAGCTTTAAAAACTCAGTGTGATACGTGTGGCAGTGCCAGGGCAACCTAACCCAGGGCACAATGGAGATAAGCGGGGCGATGGCCCACTTTTGATCTACTGAGAACTGCTCCCTGTGTCACAAAGCTTTGGTGACAACTTCGTTCTTTTCACAAAGGTAGAGTTCTTGGCCACATCTGACGATCCCTCCCCAGGTTCAACGACTGACGCCTGCAGGGTGCGGCAGCGTGAAATCACAATTTTTTGGATGCATATGATAGATTAAGAGCAAGAGCGATCGAACAGCTTAACCAATCGGCTTTTGTACCGTGCCTTATCTCCAGAACTTCCTGGGACCCTCCTTGGAACCTGGGTGTTCCGGAACTTCAACCTTGCGGAACCTTGGCCTGCCTAGGAACTGCTCTGGAACTTCCTGCCTTGCCCTTCCGGAACCTTGCGGAACCTTGGGGAAAAACATCATTCCAGCAAGTGATATTCTACATCTAATCAGATTTTGATTGTGAGTTCATGAGAATTCCAGTACTTTCATAGGAAAACACCTGTCATGTACCTCATTGAAATGCCCAGTATCATCCGACCATGTTTGAGCCGTCCACTCCACATTCCAAGCGTTGGACTATTCATTCGCATCACAACTGGATGTCTCAATGTATGTACTTTCCATGTCATAATACATGATGCGGGTTTGTCCAAAAGTGGTGTACCCCCAAAACTGGTGGTTTCCTCATGAACAACGGTTATCATTGGATGGCTAGTAGGAACCACCATTTATGGACAAACCCATGTGTTGCCACGTCACTTCATGAAGGACAGAAACACAACGCGCACCTTGGCGCTCGACTCGTGTGCTGCAAACTGTTCTTCAGGCGTATTGCGATGGACGTTGCTCGCCCACCTCGTAAGGTCCTTGGAAAACCGATGTGCATCGATGTAGGGGTTTCTTGACATAGGGAACCCCAAAAATGGTTGGTTTGTTACTATAAAATGACTATCAATGGATGATTTGGGGGGTAAGCCTATTCTGAGAAACACCCATACACTGTTGTCAAACTTGCCAACAGGAACTTTCTCTTCCCAAGGGGTATCAACTTGCCTGGCTAGGAAATTAGTAGCTTCTCTTGAGGCCAGTGAACATGGTTGACACATGTTTGCGGAAGGGGCTGTGAGAAGTATCATTTTGAGCTAACAAGTGGGAAGTGTGATTTTTTGCAAATGCAAGGACACAACTAACCAACGAATCCCGAGCACTACCACTTTCTGCACACCAAGATTGAAAATATAGAAAGATCCATATGTACTCGAATTAGAAATTGCAGGATTTGATTGTGCAAAATTTGCACTGACCTATCTCGCCAAATGGGATTTTGCAATTCTCCTGGTTTGAATTGTGAAGAAGACACTAGTCACAACAAGCTGTCGGAAACCCTAAATTAGCATTTTTTTGCAAATAGCAAGTCTGGCCCGAAGTGTTGTTCTGCTGGTGCGTATGGTTCCCCAAACCGCAACGGTAGTTTGCTTTGTCTGCAGGTTCATCGCCTGTCGCAACAATGATCTAGAATACCATTAGGACTCATGGACACGAAAATATTAGCATTATTAGATAGGTCGGGTTGTGAGAACAATTTGCGGTGTACAATAGTGTACATTTTGTATGGGAGCACGTGGGTCCCTACAAAATGCAACTCGCACTGTGTTCAGCCTCCACAGAATCAGAAATGGCATCCACCTAAAACAACAACACATACTCGTTCTAAAAGTCTATGCCTACACGGAGAAAAGCTATACAATATATGAGCAAACGCAGGCTACAAAAGCTCAACCCCATGGGCTCTGAAGTAGGCAAACACTGGTTTTTCAAGATCCCAAGTGCGTAATCAGTCAGGAAATGTGTCACTACAAAATCCACCCTTTTTGGACACACTAGATCTTTCGCAATGCAGGCCTTGATTTGTAAATATCTTAAGGGTATGGAAGCATTGGATATTGAAACTTTACAGAAAAACAATAGTAAATTGAAATAAATTGATAAATTGTCACTCTCAAGATATAAGTATGCTTCTGATTGCTTCTGTACCCTCAACCACGTCATGACGACAGAAGGCAGATTCCTTCTGCTGCCAGGTCACTTTGTTTTGGGCGCTTGAAGCACTTCTGCAGGCCCTTTCTGCGACACTTCACCTGAAGCACAGTCGAGATATTTTGCACGTACGAGTTTGTCCACCAATGGTGGTATTTGTTCTTCCAAGGTGTTTCTTGCTTTCAATTGAAATTTGGTGGTACCTACATGTGCCTACTAACCATCCAAGTTCAGTTCTCCATTATCAATAGAGAAACCACAACTGTAACTCGGGAGTACACCATGGCGAACTGGACAAACCCATGTGGAAGTCACTGGCAAAGCTTCACCCTGAAACGAATCCGTGACTTCACTGGACGCTCATGTCAACACCCATGGCAGATCCCCAAGACGAAAGGATAGGGTGACACCTCAGAAAGGGACGACACGTTCTGGTGGTGGTATGGATCACCTTATCGCATATACATGTACTGTAGACTGTACACACACAAATGACATGTGCATGTGTATATAATATACATATATAAATATATACATATATTGTGATTCTTCAATGTGCCCCTCATTCTCAGGTCATTCCGAAGCCATCCAACCATGTGAGGTCACTCCACGAGTGCCACCAGCGAAGTCATCGATCGCCTTTGGTTCAAAGGCAGTACAGGCTCAGGGTAGCCTCCGGATTGTGGGTGGGTGGGTTCATCCGCTGCTTGAGCCATAGATACACGGTTGTGCAGGGCACACAGGTAGCATTGGAGCGAGGCAGCTCCATTGGAAGTGTTTCGGCATTGCAGTGGATCAACCCTCACTTGGCAGTCTGCGACTTTTGGATTCGTTGTGGCGACAGTGACAAAAGGAACTGAACGAGTGCAGTGCAGTGTTGGAATTTGGAATCGGTTGTACTACCAATTACATTGGTAGCAGACCTGCCACAGTGCAGCATCCAGGAATATGCCTACAGGAGACCCTGGGGACGCATCATCGAATGGAACTGGTGTAAGCAATCAACTTGCAAGCCTAGTCCCCACATTCGATCCTGCCAAAGATGACATGACGATGTACCAACAGCGTGTGGAACTGGTGTTGGCTGCGTGGCCAAAGAATCGCATCCCGGAGCTCATCACGCGACTGATATTAAATTGTCAGGGGAGTGCATTCCAGAAGCTTCAACTCCATCATGCTGAACTACTGGCGTCATCAGATGACAAATCAGTGCAGCGACTCATTGAACTTCTTGGAGGTTCATGGGGACGCATTGCTCTGCAGCGCCAGTACGAAGAGGCGGAACAAGCCTTGTTCCACTGCAGCCAGAGGGCTGATGAGTCGAACGACTCGTTTTTAGCAAGAGCAGACATACTCTGGAGCAGATTATTGTCGCGCAAGCTGGATTGGGAAGATCTTCAGGCTTTTGTGTTGTTGCGCGGCAGCACCCTGTCGCCAGAGGAGAAGAAAAAGGTGATCCTCGATGCAGATGGATCCTCCACAGGGAAGCTCACCGTTAGCAAGGTGTCCGATGCAATCCGGCTT
>VSDK01027229.1:69659-83684 GCA_009767595.1 Symbiodinium kawagutii | reverse complement strand
CCACTATTAGCCATTGGCCATGAACCAATGGTCATTACTGACGTTTGTAGATGGGGAATGGTCACCAACTTCTTGATCAGTGATTATTAACTGTATTTATGAGCCCGATTGGGCAGTATGAGCCAAGATTGTCGAACAGAGGGAAGTGAACCGTTTTTTTCCACACACCGTCTAGTTCTGCCTTTGCATGGTCTATTCTAAAGCGCCCCTCCATGACGTGTTTTTGCCAATGTCAGCCCATCTTCTAGGAAATCACCCTTCTACATCCTTGTACAAAACCGTGCGGGGTCAGTAGGATTTATGGACTTCGGACCCTTGGCTGCCAAGGTTTTCCCCCACAAATCCCCGTGGGAGCTAGGGCATTCAGCACTTCAGGAGTCCTATACTTGCTTTGGAGGTATGCCAGCTTTTTGGTGTTGGCAGAGGCCATCGACATTTCGGAGTTCCAAGCTTCAACAGTTTCCAACCACCAGTGCTCCTTTTCCTTAATTTTCTGCGTTTCTTCCTTTCCCCTTCGTTTCCTCTTCCTTTCACACTTTCTTTCCTCTTCCTTTCACTGTTCCTTTCCTCTTCCCTTCCCTCTCGTACATGTCATGCCAAGATGGTCCACTGCACTTGAGCCAAGACTTGCATATCAGATTCAATCTTAGTCCCCTGCGACTCTGATTCTTATTTCTCAAAATGGCAGATGGTTGGCAGTGACTGTCCGTTTGTTCGGCCTTGAATGCAAAACAAACCCCTCGCTTTATTTTGCAAATAAAACTCCATCATGCTTCTGATGACTTATATCAAAATGCTGTCCTGGATTGTGTGCTCAGTATGTATGCAACAAAATAAAAACCGGAGAACCGGGATTGGAATTTGTATCTCATCAAGTATGTCACGTGGTTCCTGTGAAGTTCTGGTGCGTGATGAAATGGAGAGAGATGATGGCATCACAAGACTTGCCTGAGACTTAAATATCTTCTGCTCTCTTGTGCTTCTCCCTTCCCGCAGGTGCGGTTTATCTCTTCCTTCGATTCTTTCTTGTGGCCAAAATGGAGAACAACCCCAGCAAGTGCAGGTGAGCAGCAACGCTTGGAGAGTCAACAAAGGAGGCATAGAATCCACACTTCCAAGGGACGCCTTCCAAACATCACCACCTTCACCACCAACTGCTTCTCTTTCACATATCCTTTCTTTGGGCCTCAAATAGGACCCGTATCGCAACGTTGTGTTGTTTCAGGATCACGGTACTGAGGTTGTGAGATGGGTGAAACGAACGCAGCCTGGCTGCAATACTTCCAACTCCAACCCCCTTCACATGTTTTGCACATTGCTTCGTCGTTCATCACTGCGAGCTCAATGATGCTAGTGATGTCATGGGTTCTTGCACCGACTGCTGGGGCAAGTGACTCCGCAGCTGCTAGCACTGTTGCGCTTGGCGCTTTCCGTGGATGGGATTCGTTGAGGTTTCCCAATCTGGAGCGTATCCACGTCATCGGTGAATCTGCTGGTGGTTGGGCGACCTTCGCCTGGACCCGGGAGGCCGGGGATCAGGGTGCGATTCGGGTTCGGTTGGCTGATGATTTGCATCGTGACAGGTGGCAACACGCTGGCCCTCAGCAAAGGTGGCTGGCTGGAGCGATGCTTGGTGGGTGTTGGGGGCTCCTCATCGCACTGAAGCTGCAAGGGATCCCTTGGCCCTTCGTAACATCGCAGAAGCTGTGGTAGTGGGGGAGGTGGTCCCACGGCACTGAGGACTCAGCTCTGCATTTGCTTTGCCCGAGTGATACTTGTTCTTCTGCCCTCCCGTTGCCTGGATTCAATGGGGGTGGGGGATGACCAGCGTTGAGGAAGGAACCCTCACAGGGGATATTTATGTATAACTTAGGAGCATCCATGCACTTTCATGTTTAATAGTCTTTGACCGAAGATTGACATTGAAAGACAGAAAACTCCTAGCTTAGAAGAGGTCAATTGGGGCTTGGATCTGTTTGACTGTTTCCAAAGCCTGCTGATACACAGAGTACCCACAGCACGAATCTCTTCATGGATGCTTGTGCAAATCGCGAAAAAACCAAGTGATATATTAAATATAAAGTGATAAACATTAACCATTTACTACAAATGGTATAAGACCAACTATTGCAAATGGTATTAATGAAATGATATGAAATTAAACCTATAGTAATAAACCAATCATTTTGGGTATCCTTATGCCTTGAGAAACCATTCTCTCGCTATATTTACATATGTACATATACATTGTGTCTACGATTTGCACAGGATTCCCCAAGACTGGCCTTTTCGTGGCAAACTCAGGATCGTAGATGAGACTTGGAACGCTACCAATGACTTCATTACACCATCCTCTTCTGTATATTGGAACGCCCAGGCCGAAGAAATCATGTCACCATTCAGTTGGAAACCGGCATCCTCCCGCGCACCCTCCCGCGCATCCTCCTTCGCATCCTCCTGCGCATCCTCGTGTGCACCCTCCTGCCCTAGATTGTGATGGCTGTAGCGACTTCTCTTGAGAGCACCGATGCATATCCACACCTTGCGCAGGCAATTCGGAAGCCTGGTTGGAGCCTGGCTGATTTGATGGTTGAGGTGAGCTGAGCGACTCCGAAGTTGGGCTTTGATCATTTTGTGAATCTAAGTCTAGCCTAGGACAAGCTTGGCCAAGCAGAGCCGGGGGCAATTTCTTTTTGTTGCCATGGACTTGGGCTGACATTTCCGACTGGAAGACCCTGGCAGTGCTGTGACAGGTTTTGGAGAGCATGGAAGGGCGCATGAATTTTGGTATCTTCACGAGGCCGATGCGTTGATTTGAAGCAGGAGAAACTGAATTTTTTTGATTGACATCTCTGCAGGTCTGCAGATGCAGATCAACTGCTTTACTGGAGCTTGTTTGGTGGTGATGAAACTGCGTGGACCAACAGGAGCTGGGAACATGGGATCACATAGTGCCCAAGCATGGCTGATCCATTGGTTTCCAGACCTTTGGGGCTTTGATTGGCATGTTACCGAACATGTTCCCGTGCCTTTCGTGAAACTTTCATGCCTTGGTCCAGCCGTCACCAGTCGAAGGATGATTTCCTTGGTGCATGAAATGGAGCAGCGCCTACCTCCGGCATTGCTTCGCAGCTACGTGGTCAATGGTAGCGCTCATGGCATGCATCGAAGCGAAGAGCTTTGGACCTTGGAATATGAAGGCGCTCAGTCTGAGTCGTGGCACGTTGATCGCTTGAGTTGACCACCTTTGTGGTGGTCGATCATGAGACTAGATTGTGGTTATCTAAGCACGATCATGGAAGTCTGCCGTAAATCCAATGAGTCCACTGCCAGGTGTGAAATTCAGAGACTGGCTTGGAAATCTGAGCAATTGCTGGGTTCCAGACACTTGGACAGCCAGCTGTTGTATTTCCACGTTCCATGGAGGAAGGACCCCAGAGCACTGCTTAGGTGGCGAGTCTGAGGTGGAGACTATGCGCGTCTGGGATCCCCTGGTAGCTTCCAAAGGAGAACTGGGAGCCTGTGCTGATTGCATTGCCAGCTTGGATCGAACTCGGAACTTACTCTGCTGATTTTGCAGTTGCATTGCTTCTCATTGTAAATGTGGTGGTTTCTCAAGCCAGTTTGGGGTACCCAACAAATGCTTGGTCCATTACTGATAATGATTGTGAAGGGATGATTTGGGGGGTCTTAAGAAACCACCATGTAAGTAGCAAAGATTCTAGTAAAGGCAACAAACAAATTGGTATACGCTAAAGTAAAACCAAAGAACAGAACCTGGTAGCAGCCGTTTAGCTCCTTGCTTTCGCACCAGGAACTTACTCGGGGAATGATTCGGAGGTGTACGTATGTACTACCACGACATCGACAATTATTGCTGATGCGCGCCTTAGTGCAGAGATTCAGTTTCGGTCGAAACTTTGTTGAGGAAAGTTCACTGATTACCAGATGTTTCTGAAGTTGAAGATAAGTGGTTGGATGTTTAGCAGGATTGCATGAAAGCATGGTAGAAGTTCTTTTAATGCGTCACAGGACCAGGTATGGCTACTACCTTTGATAGATAGACATCTCGACAAAACGACTGTTTCGTCTCAGTTTTGGGTTCAGCAAGAGGCCCAAGTCTTGAATCACAGCGATTTAGTTTTCACTGAGGAACATGTCAGCAGCTGCTTCGGTCCAAGTGTCGTTTGCTGCTGTTGTTGGAATGGCTGGCGCTGCCATTTTCGATTTTTAGCGAATGGGTTTTGTCGTCATTTGTTGGGCAAAGAATCCAGAGCTGCTCTCACGCTCACAAGAGGTTTTCTTGCCTCGAGGGAAGTGGGTCTGTGAACGGTTCTTGATGACTTTTATGGTACGGGAGCCCTGACAATGCAGAACCAACATGTTTATATGAGCAAGATGAACCAGCAATGAGCCGGTCAATGCCGGAAACATAACGATTCGTGGCTTCAGAAAAATCATTGGCGTTAACAAACAGTTTGAAGAAAGAACTTAATTCTACAAGTGCAAGACAGTACATCAACACCGATGCTGTTTAGATTTTTTGAAAACCGACGTTTAGCTGTGAGCAGCTTTTTGATCTGAGCTTCGCTTGTATACGAGACCTGTTGCTTTGTGAAACACAATCAACGGTCGATCGTGCCCAATTCTTAGACCACAAGAGGTCGACATGTGAAGCACTGCGCTTTGAGCACAGCAGTCACAGCCATTGCAGGAGAAAAGGTTCCGTTTCAGATAGAGCCAACAGCAAATAAGAGAAAGTACAAACTAGCTTAAACATTTGCATAGGAGTTGTGCTGCATATGATAGATTGTCATGAGGTGATTTTAGCATGACAAACCTACTTTTTTCTGTGATCAATCCACCTGCATCCAGCTTGAACCAGGATTGCAGGACAGAGCGGAGGATAGTTAGACTTGGCCGTAGCTCTTGGATGCTATTGGCTTTTTCAACTGTGGGAGGAATTTGATGTGCTTTTGAGCCGCGGTGTTCATCAGATACTTCCGCAGCACAGGTTCTGTTTGGTTTTGCTTAGTGTCGTTGCAGTCGTCGTGATGATTCTAATCGGCCAGAGGCCAACAAGCAACAGAATACAGAATTTATGAAGAGAGAGTCAAGACTATGCAAATTGCTAGCAGAATCATTTTCACATCCATTTACTGTATTTGCTTGTGTTGATTAGTTTTGGTCAAGTCATATTTTTCATTCCTCGCACTTTTGCCTTGACAATTTTTTGTCATGTTCAATCCAAACCCAGTCAACAATGTGTGAAATTGTGCGAAAACTTCAGATTCTTCCGTGTGATCACCGGATGGAGTAGACCCAGTGGCCCAGTCATCATGCCTGGACGCCTGCTGTCGGCACCTCAGACTCAGTCATTCCTCAGGCCCAGGAGCGGCATGTTGCCTCAGGTCGTCCTTGCTGAACATGGATGCTGCAGATGCCTGGGAGAATGGGGACACCTTTGACAGTCATGTGGGATGGCCAAGTGACGTACCAAGTGACGTTGATCTGTTGGAAGATGTGCCTTGATGGCGGTGCTGGAACTGGGATGAGTCAAGAATAGAACGCTTGTGTGCACCGCGTAAATACAGACATGTGAAGCGCGATTTCGTTGTGACTTTGGGTGGAATAAACCATGCAGACTCGGTATGGATCAAGCTTATTGAAACTTCGAAGCCCTAGCTGCTGCTTTCCAATTCCAGAATGAATCGTAGCTTGTTGTCCCTGCTACATCACCCAAGGTCATGGATATACTTATGCTATTTTCACATCGCAAGTGCTGATGTTCCCAACTGCTGGGTGGTTGGTTGGTTGGTTGGTTGGTTGGTCGGTTGGTCGGTTGGTCGGTTGGTCGGTTGGTCGGTTGGTCGGTTGGTCGGTTGGTCGGTCGGTTGGTTGGCGCGCCCTGGAACTCCCGATGGAACCTTGGATGACTTGGGCCGCACGCTCCAGGCGTGGCAAAGACATCACGCTCCCATCTTTGAACCAGGCGGAAATCCGACGCAGTTGTTGAGTACTAACCAGCTGGGCCGGGTCAGTAGCCTGTTGTTCTTCTTGTTGTTGTTGTTGTTGTTGTTGTTGTTGTTGTTGTTGTTGTTGTTGATCATGTTGTTGCTGGTGGTGGTGGTAGTGTGGTTGGATAGGAACCAGATGGTGCAAAGCACGTGGGGTAAACTCACGACTGTGAGTTTTCAGCTGTATCATTGCCCTATGCTGCGCTGGTGGTGCACTGTTTGGTTCCCAAGCGAGGCTTCTTCATGCCAAAGAAATCCAAGCAATCTCTGCAGCATCATTGGTCTGAGCCTTGGACACGGAGGCTGGTCATACCACAGCCCCGGAGGGCGCTGGGTTTTGGAATGAATCCGATGGTGTGCCACTCATTTTGGGCAAAGTGCCTTGGTGACTCTGGTGACTTTGGACATAGCGGAGATTCTCCCAAGTTTCTGGACCTCCCGTGACTCATGGGGCGACTTCAATGTAACTTGGCAGGATGAAGCAGTGTGTCAATGTTTGTTGGGGAGGGCTGTATTTGCCAATCACAGGCACGAATTTGTCTCCTTCAAGAAGAAGAGAAAGGGCAAGGACAAAGTGTGGGTTGGGAAAGTCTTATGAGACACTTGAATGCCGAAATCTCGAGCTGGTCCGTTTTCATCGCCCCATGTTGGATGCGACCCTTCAGGGCATCGGTGACAACATGTACAAATGCCTTTGCCCGGTCTTGGGCCACTGCGTCCCAGGCGCAAGCGGTGTGGGTTTGGATTCCATGGCACTAACAACACTTGTGGGAAGAATGATAGATACTATACCGTAATACCACTCCATTCCATACCGTTCCATACAATACATGATCATACGCATGTCACAGAACATGCATCCTGCATGTGTAGATACAGATTTGAACCCATGCAAAGGTACATACGCTGGATCTGTTGGCTATCCATGGTTCCTACAGTACCCTATGATTTGATGTGGTTGGCGCCCCCCACTCCCAACCTGGCAACCACAGGTTGACATGTTGCCCGGTTGCCCTTGTGATCCGCCATGATCAAGTGCCAGGTTTCCAGTGTCCGTTGGGCGAACACATCGACAGATCGCCAGCAGTGGCCTGTTTTGCTGGTTGAATGATGCTTGAACGGTGCTAGGTTGATGAAGGTCGATGAAGGTTGATGGTTGAGATGAAAAAACGATGGTTGATGAAGATTTGATGGGGCTGAAGGATGAAGGTTGATGAAGATTGATGGTGGTTGTTGAAGGTGGATGAAGATTGACGGTCCTTGGGAGGTTGATGAAGAGTGATGGTTTGTGGAAGTTGATGAAGAGTGATTGTTGATGTTCATGATGATGCATATGGGTTATTTTGGCTTGATAACTTGTTTGATGATGGTCAATCAACAGCAACAGCTGCTTAATGCAAAGAATTCCAGTAGGGCTGGATCAGCATGTGAGCAAAATGCTATAAGGATTTGTGTTGAGTCCTAGTTCAGTGTCCTTGGGATGGCAGGGGTTGGGGGTCACTGTTCCCAGGACGCCGACAAAGCAGTGTCCGGGATGAGCTACTATGGAAACTTCCCTCTGCGGCATGGAAACATCTAGCATTCTCAATGAGGGATTCTATGGCCATCATTCATGGCCAAGAATCATTTTCAACAAATGCCATTCCTCAATGATTATTGAAATAATATATGGCTTTCCAAGCTAGAGTCACATAAACACACAGACCCGCCGGCATTTCACCAATTGCAGTGTCCAAGTGTCTGGCCGCCAGGAAGTGTTTCACAACCGTCACAGTCCTGAGCTAAGTCTCTGTGTATTCAAGGCGATGTCGCCACTCATGAGACCGTCTGAGTTGACTTGGTGGTGTCAAAGGATGGTGGTATTGTGTACAGCATCTACCCATGTGGGATACAGACATCTTTGCAGACATACAGCACGTATAGACATTGGTGCAGGTTACAAATGTGTTTGTTCTGTTCCGTTTTGACCTTTAGCCACGTTTCAACCTGTAACAAGATGTAAGATTTCAGAGGCAGCCACTGTAAGGTGAAGTTTCCGCCAGACCCCGAGTACCAGAAATGCTTGAAGCAGAAGGTTGGGACTGCTTCTGGGTCTACCAGTCTTGATGTTTTGACAATGGTTCTTCTGGGACCGCCATCAATGGAGGCATCTTCGGCAATGGATATATCACCACCAGACCACCAGGTCTTTGTTTACTTGCAGATTTTTGTCATCTTACCATCAGGCCCTGGCTGAAAGGGGACATCTCCTTAGGTCTCCCACAACACCTCCTATAGCGTCGGAGGAAGAAGATCCTGAGAAGAAGTGCAAACCGAAGATACTGAAGGACTTGTGCGGTTTCCCAATGCAGATCCTTTTTTGAGTTTGTGGGACCAGTGATTTGGAAATCAATGGATAATCACAAACGGAGACTTAAATGGTGTAAACTAATTGGTCTTTATTCTAGTGAAAACTAGTTGTGTATCCAAGTATCCAACTAGTTTTGAGCATTACAGAACTAGCATGCAACGAGTTTTTGTTGGAGAAAGCACCAATGATTTGGGTCTTGCCGGTGGATGCCTAAATGCAACACGCCGGATCAATGATATGTATGATGAAAAACACTAGGAAAAAGGTTGCCAATTATTCGCAAAAATACGTCATCATTCAGACTGATTGATACTGATGAATGATGATTGTGAACGGGGGATGATGCGTAACAACGACAGGTAATCATCGATGATGGTCAACGATGAGTGGGAGTCATAAGGAATGCTTGATGATGGTCACTGACCATGGCTACGAACCATTGATTAGTGACGACTAAGAGTTGATTATAGTTGATGATGGCCAACAAGAAAGAATAGAACAAGAATAACACCAGCAACAACCAAAACCAATCCGCTGAACTTATCCAGGAACAATATGGTACCCCAACCATCCAAAAGATTATCTTTATTGTAGGACAGCCAATCATTTTCAGGGCGCCTGTTGTATGAACAAGCCCACATTTTGTTCAGAGCGGGAAGGCAGGACACTGTACAACACCTGGCTGAAGCTCACCAGCGAAAAAATGAATCATCCCAAGGATGATGACGTCAACATGTGATTGGGTTTCACAAGGAATTCATCCTATCTTCGCCGGTTGCCAGGCTTGACACATCATCCATATGGAATGCCAGACGATCCCCATTCCTTGGACAAGTCACCAGAGAGGTGATGACTTGTGATGGGAACCTCCCTGTGCAGAGCCAACACGTTTCATCTTCACTCATGTAGCAGTGGGTCAAAACCCTGTACCCCTGGTTCCCCTATCATTAACCATTGTTTTCCCTATTATAACTGGTCATTATCCCCCATTATTGGTTGGACAATATTGACCCATAGCCATGTGTGGATTTACTAAAAGTGACCCCCTCCGTCCTCTCTTTTTCGCAGACAGATGGCTTCGTTCACCTCTGCTGCTGGCTACGTCTAGGCCGTCCCAACGCTAGTGGTTTCAAGTCGATGATACTGGTGACCGGGGAGGAGCACCACGCCGCTGCTGGAAGCGATCTTTTGAGGTGTAGCTATTAGCTATGATTGAAAAGTAAGCATTTAATCATTAACCAATACTCGAACGATTAACCATCAATGATTAACCATTACTTGCCGCTATCAACCACTAATCCACTATAAATCATTAACCATTATCTTAACAATTCACCAATGATAAGAGTGTTCGATAGTTGAACTCAATAGTGAATAGCTGATGGCTGACCAGAGGCATGTCCTCCACCCTAAAGGCCTTGTGGTTGTGAATGCAGCCAGCAGTTTTGAGACCTAGAGCCCTGAGTCAGGGAGGGCTGCTGAGGAAGATCAAGACCGGTGGCTGGTTCCACACGGGTGGTGAAGACCATCCCATTGCATGGAAGGCGCTACCAGGGCTCGGCACTGAAGACTGATCTTGGTGGGAGGATGTGGTTGGTGGTTTGATTGACATGTTTATAGGGGATTTTTACCAACAATAATGGGTCGGTTAACAAAAGATAAGGGGATTTTTATAGGGGATTATAAACAACAATGGGGGGGTTCTATAGGTTAATTATAGTGGTTAACAAAAGATGATAACCAACAGTAATGGGAGGTGCGGGTATGGCTATGGGTCAAGCAGTTCATCAACCAACCAATGGGGGATAATCAACGAGCATAGGGGTACAGGGTTTTGACCCATACCCATATGGCCGACATGTGCTGGACATATCGCCATGATGATTTTTTTCAGAAACAACCGCCGATGCACCAGGGAGGAGCCTGCAAGGAAACATGTTTCTCTTGGCTAGGGAGCGACAAGATCATTGGATATGTAGACAAACTGCTGGGGCACTGGGATGAGAGACTCCACGGGTGGAATGTTAGTGGTGGATTGTCTGGTGCGACAAAACCGCAGTGGTATGTACAGCCCGACTGCAAGCTACACCATATGGCATTGGGTGGAATTCCCACGCTTTGCGGTGCAAGCGCTGGGACGGTATTGCTTTCACCAAAGGGGGAAACGCTCCATCTCTTTGGTGGTCAATTTTGAAAAAGACCTGGCCACTCAGTTTTTTTTCTTTGCTGATGGATCCCATTCGTTGTTTCTATCCCACTTGGTGACCAAGCATTCCCCCCCATCAGCTTGACCAGTTACATGATAAACCACAACAAATCATAACCAGGAACTATTGGAGTCACAAGCATCAAGCATCATGAAGTCAGTCATGAAGTCATGAAGCCTCAGCCACTAACCATGAACCCTGGCAGCCCGGCCGCCCTTAGGGCCACCCTTCAGGCAACCCCAAAAAGCACCTCTGCTTCCACAGGTGAAGGGAGCCGCGGAAGCCGCCGGCGTCAAGAGAGGCTTGGAGATTTGATGCTCTGCTGATGGTGAAAGCAGGGTTGCTGTGATGGTGGTATTTGGTGGAGTTATTGAAGTTGTTGTTTTTAATAGTTCATTGAGGGTTTAATGGGTTTGATTTAATGCTGATTCATTGATGGTTGTTTACCATGATGAATGATGGTTTGTTGGTCGATAGATTCATTTGATCGTCTTTCTATGGTTGAATGATATGACTTTTGACGATTTCTTGGGCAGTTCTTCAGGATATCCAGCAGGAACCGCGTGCCAATCATCAACCAACACAGCAGGTGAACTGCTTCCGGAGCTACTTCAGCATCCAGTGGGTCGTTCAACAGACATTGCACCGTTTGAGGTTTGTAAAACTCAGTGCACTTGGAGAAGCTGAAGCAGTCACAGTTGAAAAATATATTTTTTACGCACATTGAGACAATCACATCCACGATGCTAAGCAGCAAGTTTGCACAGATGTCGGCCACAACCACCAACACCTTGGAAATATCACCAATGGCCCAGGTACAGCTGTTCTCGGCGGGTATGTCATGTGCGCAGTTGTCAATCACTCTCTTGAGAGTTTATTGTAACGCGTGGCGTGTCATGATTCAGATCAACTATGCGAGCTGATCTAAGCTTGGCATCTTAACAGGTGATCAAAGCATGGTGGTTTCTCGCAAACGGGAACCCCAAAAATGGATGGTGAATACTACGATAAAAGTTTAATAAACTGGATGACAACAAGGGGTCTCCCTATTTTGGGAAACCGCCACATACGGTTCATCATTGTTGTAGCAGTCAATCACCGTTGAAGTGGGTCCCTCACAGCTTGTCAACTGGAACCGCGGAAGCGGCGCCAGGTTATGAGCTCATTGCCATTGATGGAAACCAAGCGGATTGGCGTGAGCCTGGCTTTCAGGTGCCTCGATGTTGGAGGGATGAAGTGACCACCATCAACTTGTCACGAACTGCCAACCAGCCTGGTGACTCAGTTGATATTGGTGATTTTGAAGCCATTCTTGATGGACAAGCCTTCGTTCGTCAAGACGTTTGATCCAGAGACAGTGAAGGTTGAGGGTCGGATCTGATTCGGGTTTGTGAATTTGCGACCTGGAAGTGATTGGTGGTTTGGTGGTTTGCTGATTGAAGATGAATATACCCCGGGCCGCTTGTTAGGAGGCCATAGGAGTCCTAGTTAAGTCCACTTCATTCAAGCCGAGCAAACAAATGCTTGTGACGTTTCACTTTGCGACTATCCACTTTTTTGTATTTTGAGGAATCCCAGTTGAACTAGTTTGATGAGTTGGTTCAGCTGGAGCGGATCTGTGAAAAAGCAAAGTTTTGTTTTTGATTACTCTGTTGGGAGACAAGGTGATACTCTGAAATGGTGGAACTGAAGCTGCTGGACCAACAAAAAATCTTAATTATTATAGCGTCAAAAATTATAGCATGATGTTATTCATTCTGTGGTATCCAAGATCTGTGGGACTGGGCATGGATTTGCCTTGGTCGTAGCGTTGATCTGTGAGTTTTTGAAGGGGCTCCCTGGCTTCCAGGCGTACGTGCGAGGGCTGGACTGGAACACTCCCCCGCCAGGGGGGCGTGTGGAGTGCGAACCAGGTGATGGCTGCTCGACCTTGGCCAGCGGGGAGATGAGGGTTGATGTGTTGGAGTACCTTCGTTGACACAAGCAGGAGACTGCAGGCATGAAAGCGATCGCTAAAACTGTGGCTATTGGGATAAAAGGGAGGCCACCACAAAGGGAGGCAAGTGTGATCTTTTTGTGCTTGGCAAGCGAACTCTGGCATCGCGATTCCGTGTAAGTACAGCAAGTGAATGTACTGTAAATCGCCTGAGGGCACAAGCACATAGACGCCTACACACACAAAGCCTCTGAGCTGGCGATCCACCCTTCAATGGAAACCGCAGCAAAACCGGGGAAGGATGGGCAGGTGAAAACACTCGTATCGGACGAATAAAAGAAAATTGAACAAATATGTACACAGTACATATTTTGTACAGATTTTGTACACATGTGTATTTCCAAATGACCATACATGTGCGACTTTTTGTGTATAGATATGATTTGATATACACACATATTCATTCGTACAGGTATGCAAACATTTGTACATACTTAAATGTAGACATTCATGCACACGTGCCTGCGTGTGTCTACCACTTCTAGTGGTTGTTGCTGGCTGTTTTTTGGCCCGGTATGAACAATAGTAATTGTTGAAAAGGATGGTTGAGCAGCCATGCTGACCTTGAATCATCAATATAGATGGTGGTAAAAACGACCAGACATTGCTGGTCAGATGCATAGTGCTTCACTGCGGACGTCAATCCAATTCACCATCAGATGGCAGTGGGTCAAAATCCTGTACCCCTGGTCCCCTCATCATTGAGTACTGTTTCCCTGTTATTGTTGGTGATCATCCCCTATTGTTGGTTTGGTTAATATTGACCCACAGCCAGATAGTCAGGCAGCCCCGCCGTGGTTGCACACTCTGAGGTTGCAAGAATCCTTGCCCGCCGCCGCCTTTGCCACCGCCGCCGCCGAGCCGAGGTGCAAGTGGTGGGTTATGGCCAGGGTGGCCATAGTAACTGGCCGAGGTGGACTATCCTCCAGGTGACCCATACCCAGTGATATCTCTAGCTGCTTAGGAACCAGCTATCAGCATACCTAGCCATCTGGCTAACTAACTAGCCTTTAGTTCACATTGGTTTTTCTAGTTGGTCAACCAGCAGTTGTTGTTTATACTCTCAACTAACCAGCCATGGTAAGCTATGGGTAACCAACCATCAGATGATCATCTCTTAACATTGAGCATTTGGGCACCGACCTGGGATCCTTCTCTAAGAGATGTATCTCCAATGGTCAGGCCACAAACTTTTTTGTTTCAACATGCCGTGATGCAAGTCAATATAGTCAATGTGGCTGTGGGTCAAGGGTCTCTCCACCCCTGTTGAGCATCGGGGAAATGACCAGTCACTCGTTTGTTGGGAGGTTCGCCCATTGATTTTTGGGAGTATTGAGACTGACCCAGACCAATATGAACTCCGGGAGGTGTATCATGAATGGTTCATCCGTCATCGCCCGAGTCATCGAGACATACTGCAGGTTCCAGTGGCTTCTGGTTCCTGCGGGTTCCTGC
>VSDK01027229.1:54859-69157 GCA_009767595.1 Symbiodinium kawagutii | reverse complement strand
GCCTGCGGCTGCTGCTGCTGATGATGATGATGATGATGATGATGATGATGATGGTCATGATGATGGTCATGATGATGCTGCTGCTGATGATGATGATGATGATGATGGTCATGATGATGCTGCTGCTGCTGCTGCTGATGATGATGATGATGATGATGGTCATGCTGCTGCTGCTGCTGCTGATGATGATGATGATGATGATGATGATGATGATGGTCATGATGATGCTGCTGCTGCTGATGATGATGATGATGATGATTTATCATGAGGATGCTGACACTCAAGGTGCGCTGCTGCAGACCCCAATGCTCCTTCCAGGTCGACGGCGTTTTCCCTTTTCCTTTCAGCAGATTGAGGCGCGAGACTGTAGAAACCACAGCGGTCATGTCATTTGTTGGTCATGCTGCGGTTGATTTTGCCACCCTTAGCACTGCGCCATCCGATTGCAATCAGCTGTATCAGTAACCATATTTACGAGCTTAGGGTTTTGGTCCTCAGATGTTGCTTGTTGTTGCTTTTTGATTGTCATGAAAACTAGTAGCTAGCAGTGGCTAGCTGAGTTTATCGACAGCAAGGGGGCCATGCTGAGACCAATGGAGTGACCAAGTCTTCCCACCTGCCACTGCCCAGTCTTGTAGCAGATGGTCCCAGGCTCGAATTCATTGAGGTCTCTCTGAACATTGAAAATTTGGCAGTTTACACTGTACGTTTAGTTGTTGTTTGTTGGAGAAAAAATGACGGCTCTGTCCAGACCTACATTGTTCATCATTGCCACATGAACATTCACCATGGGTGGTGAGTAAGAATTATAACAATCGACAGCGCATTCACCAATAGTCATCATAGGAGATTCTTTTTCTGCATATTAGTGTTGTAACACAATCAGCTAACGACTTCCCTACAAACAACTATAGGGAACTATTGTTCTTGGCTTATTCTTGTAGGGAATAAATTGTTCCCTGCAAAAAAAGTCGTGGTTGATTTTTGTTCATCGTATGTGGTTCTTGTCACCCAGCCATCTGAAGATCTGCAGGGAGCTGCCGGCATGATGCCGCCACCACAGGCGCAGCTGGATCTGGATTTCAGGTGGTTTGTTGTACTGATTGTTGTTGATCATGCGATAGTTGCTAGTGGAAAGGGTCAGAAAGCTTTTTATGTACCAGAGGGTCCAGCAGTATCATCCATCATCATCCCGCTACCCCTGGTGTTACGATGTTCAAACATTTGCCAACAATGAGCATCATCAGTGCACATTATTTTCTGTTCATCTTCATAAGCTATGTCAGTAAATTTCATTCTCCAACTATGATCATTGTCAATTACTTTATGTAGCTATTTAATTGATCAACTACAATTCTGTTTGATGATCCAACCATGTTTGTTTACTTTCGCTATATATGGTTGTTTCTCAAAATAGGGTACCTCCCAAATCATCTACTATTAATCATTTATAGCAGTAAACCAACCATTTCTTGGGAGTAGCCCTTTGGCTTCAGAACCCCCCCTTATTGACCATGATCAACTACTTTGTTCGCCTTAGAGATACTCGAACTGGTGATCCAGCGTGATGTAAACTGCAGTGGCGGCCAGTGGATTTCATCATCCAAGCCCTGGTTGATCAATAAGGATCTATGATCATCAGAACCAACAGGGATTTGATAATCAACTACCGATCACCAGCTATTTTCAGACAGAATATCCAGAGCTACCAATCCCAGGGTGATGTCATGGACTGATGATGGTACACTCTACACTCTGATTTGCTTTTGAAAACCATTTTGAACTAGAAAGTACCGGCAAGTACAGTGTTAGTAACCAGTCTCAACAAAGCTGCTGACCATTTCTGACCATGCTTCCTTTGGTTCTGCGTGATGTCCTTTTTGCACTGTTGATTAGTGCAAGTGACGCCTCATGTCTCCTTGACACTGTCATGATCCTCATAACTATCATGCTTATTGTCATTATTTTTGATGAATACATTGGTTTATGGCCAGGAGGGATGACACAAACATCGCATGGCGGCCCTGATGACAAGCACGCAGGCTCCATGACCCATATTTACCTTGGTATTGGTGCCTCATCGTGTACAACCCATCGCATGAATCCAACAATCAACGCCTTTCTTTTGGTAGTGAAACACCCTACCCCCACAAAAAATAGATTCGACAATTTCAACCAGGGCTTCTGGAGCGTTTCTGACAGGGGGACGACATGACTCTTTTGCCCTGGTGCCTTTCAGATTTGGTGCAGGAACAGGGTACATGCCATCCGAATGGCTTGACTCTCAGATTTGGGTCATACCTTCCAAGCAGAGCTTCCTACGAAAAAATCAGAGATGAGCAGTTTTGGATGGTTTGCTTTGGTGTGACTGGAACCAGCAACCTGTGCTGTCTAGTCTGTATCTATACATCAGTAGTCATTGATGAAATCAGGTGAGAAACACACACCTAGCCCAGCTTCTAGTTGGTATCGTCCCACCTTCGATGTTTACAATCACTTCATCATTGGATATTTCCCACTTGAACTTGGAGTCTTGGGCACACCACGTTGGTCCGGGGTGATGGTCCCTGCTGGTCCCTGCTCGAGGCCACAGCCTGACCTTCAAAGTGACTGCTCCGCCATGGATGTTTTGGGCCAGTCCAAAGACCACCTGTAGTTTGCACCTCAGCTGATGAGTGGCACCATCAAGCGGTGCCTGCCATCGGCCAGAGACCTTTGTGCCAGGGGTGTCTGCCAGGGGTATTCCCTCACGTCATGAGATTTTTCCGATTTGGAGGGTCATGGCTTTTCTACATCAAGGATCTCCGTATTGTTGGTGATTATCCCCAAAGTTGGTGAGTGAAGATATTGACCCATTGCCATAGATCCATGGGGATGAGTTGTTGGATCAGTTCAACTGATCCCTTGAGAATATTGACTGATCCATGGAATCAGTGGATTTACTGAACCTGGTTTCCCATGGTTATGATTTAGCCATCATGAACCATCCCTTGATTAATCAACCCATCTGTTTCAGTCAGTGAGATCGACCGATCCATTGAATTCCCGGTGGCCCCGCGGGGAACCGCCTTGCGCCTCAGAAGCCTCCCGTGAGACCTGCTGCACTGAAGCTTCCACGAGGCCGGTGGCTGCCGGTGGCCTTGGGAGATTTGTTGGATGATGTTTTGGGCAAACCAAGCAGGTTCATATGGTGACTAAGTGTGACTAACCATATGGTTATATGACTGCATGTGACTATTATGGTGAATGACTATGACTAATTGTGACTAACTATGATGATAATGACACATAATAGGGAGCAACGAGAGGATGTATCAACTATCTGAGGGTTTCTGCAATTATGGGACCCCAAAAATAGTTGGTCTAGTACTATGAACCACGAATAGTGGACAATTTCGGGCTGCCCCTATTTTGAGAAACACCCATATCGATCATCCTGCGAATGCTACACCCTAAGCTAACATGGAGCTGTTCTGCCATGCTGTTTTCCTGTTGAATCGCCCCACCATTTTGGTCTAGCTTTCCAGAATTTGTCCCCACGGTAGTTTCTGATGTATCTAGAAACCTCTCTCCACATAGAACCGCATGGAAAAGCAACACAAAAAGAGGTTCTGACTCCTTGCTGTGGCCGGCCTCTGCAGGATGATCACCTCATGACACGAGGGTGAGTTGGTAGATCTGCCCCAAAGGTCTCTTTATGTACACCTGTATGTATACAGGAACATACGTATGTGCTATGCATGATATTTCTAGATGCTTCATTCATACTAGTGACTATACAAGTATGTAGATAGAGATAAATGAATGAATGTATATATGTAAATATAAACATATATATTGCCGAGACATATGCTGCACAGGCACCTGTACAAAATCAAATGTCAAGCTCAGACACTTTTGCTCGTCACGCCCAGGGAGAAACCCGAAGACATTTTCGCTGAGAGCTGTGCAACCAAGGAGGCAAGTTCAGCACGATTCACAGTCAACGAGTCGACTCCCCAAAACTGGGGTTCTCCAGTCTCCCAACAAAGCGAAAACACAGAAATGCCTTGGGATGTTGCCTTTGTTTCATCATGAAATTAATTTATAATGTAGCAAAACAGATCCCACCTGTGTGGCCAATGTAGCAAGCCGCTGTTACTGTCCAGCCAATTTTGAACTGTTGTTCTTGTCGAAAATGGATGAAAGTAGGCGGATTGTGGGCTCATTCTTGGATGAGTTCTGGCCACTTTTTGCCAGATGTGCAAGCCTCAAGAAACCTGCGATCAGATGGAGGGACGACCAGGGGTTTGCAAGTACCAGGCGGGCCGAAGCTGCATGTGCCAGCGCAGTTTCTGCTGGGCACAAGGATGAAGAAGGGGGGCATTGTTGTTTCTGTTGGCCCTAGTGGTCTAGGAGGAGGAGGAGTAGTACAGTAGTCGTCGTTATGGTAGTAGTGGTAGTAGTGGTAGTAGTGGTAGTAGTGGTAGTGGTAGTAGTGCTGGTAGTAGTAGTAGTAGTAGTAGTCGTAGTGGTAGTGGTAGTGGTAGTGGTAGTGGTAGTGGTAGTGGTGGTGGTGGTGGTAGTGGTAGTAGTAGCAGTAGCAGTTGGGAATGGGCCTTCACCACTCACATTGTGATGAGCGATCCCAGCGATCGTGCTGTGGAGGTGACGGAGTTGAAGGGTGACTACGACGAAGTGCAGGAGAATGAGGATAAGCAGGTGCATGGGATGGCAGTGAGCGTGGTTCAAAAGCCATGCAGACTTCAAATGAATTTCGCTGCTGTTGATGTTGCTGTTGACGTTGACGTTGCTGTTCGTGTTGCTGTTCCTGGTGCTGTTCCTGTTCCTGTTCCTGTTGCTGTTGCTTTTGTTGTCCTTGTCCTTGTCCTTGTCCTTGTCGTTGTCGTTGTCGTTGTTGTTGTTGTTGTGGTTGTGGTTGTGGTTGTGGTTGTGGTTGTGGTTGTGGTTGTGGTTGTGTTGTGGTTGTGGTTGTGGTTGTTGTTGTGGTTGTGGTTGTGGTTGTGGTTGTGGTTGTGGTTGTGGTTGTCATGGTTGTTGGGGTTGTTGCTGTTGCTGCTTTTGTTGCTGTTATTGTTGTTTATATATTGCATTTCATTGATTAATATGGTCCTTACTGTCGGCCATTGTTTGTTTTTGCTGTTGTTTTGGCAGATGTTGTGAAGACTGCTAATACACAAAAAAAACAGCAACATGGGGACTTGTAGCAAAGTAATGTTATTTTTGATGTATACCGTATACCGGTGTCAGAAGCAGTGATTTTTCTTTGGCAATCAGCAGCTGGTTGTTGAATGATGGTCCCTATGTGGTGCTAGCTACATTTTCTTTTTGTTTGTCAATTTATCTCCGGTGTCATATCTTTAATGGGTTGAGAACCCCCGAACAAGTCACAAGCGGCTTTCCTTGCAGGAAAAAGCGGCTGCTGAGCAAGAAGAGCAGGCGCAGCAGCGAGTGAAGCAGACATAGGACATAGGCATTTTCTTGGTGGTGATTGAGTCTCATGTAGTGACATCAAGAAGGGATAGAAGCAACTCACCTGGAAGAAGCAACATCAAGCGACCCAGTTCCTAACTTGTCACCGCAAATGGCAGCATGAACATTTGCATTTTCAACGTGTTTTTGACCTGTTCTCAGGTCCAGCGTTGCTGGGGACAGAACCGTGTACATAGACTAATTTTGTCAACCTCAAATTTCACTCCAATCAAGCAGCAATCAATTCGCAGCTGTTTTGGGAACATCTTCCGGCTTATGCCACCCACAATGATGAAATTCTTATTGATAATCCTCTATTTGAATCCTGTTTGACCAACCAGTTTGGAATTCCACAGGTGTGCATTCAACGCTGCTCAATTGTATACAGCTGAAAGCTACTATGGACCCTGAGCCAAAGTTGAGTCCCTGTGGGAGATTCTCGGGATATCGCGGGATCGAGTTCCATGTTGAAGGTAAAGGATGACATGAGCCAGAGACAAAATTATGGTCAATTGCGTTTAGCTTATGCATTACATAGAGACATGTTTTGTTGATTTCACTCGAATAAAAGATAGGGGACGGCCTAAAAACAACACCTCAAAGGAGTACTCCAAAACTTGGAAAACGATAGGGGACGTTCTAAAAAGTCTGTGAATACACCTCAAGCGATAATTTTGTCACATGGATCACTGGGGACTGCTGTACACGCTGGGCATCTCCGGGAGCTCCAGGAGCAGCAGCAGGAACAGCAGGAGGAGCAGGACCTGCTGCACTTGTTGCGACTTGTTGCTGTTGTCGTCAAGTTGTCGTCTTCATTGTCATAGTGAGCAGTGAGCTGTTTTTTGTGAGGATAGTCGTTGTGAGTTAATTATTCAATACGGCAAATGTTTGAATAGAAGCAACATTACATACCACAAGTAGCAAAGCAAGTATTTTTTTGGGTGTGAAAGTCATAGCACACGGAATTGCAACAACCTCAAGGAATGATGGGTTGTTTCAAGCGACAGTAGTCCTGGGGTTGATGGTGATAGTTTTGATCCACTAAGACATCAGAATTCAGGTTTTGATAGCATGATGTTGTGTGTGCAATTTTTGGGTACAATTGAACTGACTCCCATTGTTTCGACAAAGCAGCTCTCGTTATCCGTGGATCGTTGCATGACATCGTCCTGTCCATGTTGGCCTTCCTGTCCAGTACCACCATTCAGCTGCTGGGGTCCCCACATCTTCGGTCCAGTCTTTCCACCTTTTGTTTTCACTAGCACTGCTGTGGATGTTTTCTAAAGAAGACTCTTCTCTTTCCATAATTTTTCGGCGTGCACTATGCTTGCAAAACTTTGGCACTGCCCCAGACTATTCAAGAAACATTTTTTGATGTGGGGCTGCCTAAGAATTCTGCTAGAAAGGATCATTCTTGGGAGATACTACCACGGCTACAGAAAGCCCCATGTTGCTGAAGCAAGGCCTTCTCTGAAACCATTTGTCCTCAGTGCCCTTGTAAATGACACTGCAAGATTTTTGGGTTAAGCATGGGAGCCTCATTAGACTTGGACATCATATCTGCACAGACGGACCAGCTGTAGATTGTTGGATGATCTTTTCTATGATTTACAGCTGCTTGATTGCATGTAAGTCCTCGTGGCTCCGTCCTCCTAGTGGCTCCGTCCGAGATTCTGCCCAGGAAGAACCGGCTCAAGCAGAAGATCAGGCCCAGCTGGTTCAAACGTGAAAAATAACATTTGTTGGATAAGAAACATAGGATAAACCCAGACAACCCAAGCAGGGGCATTCAATGGAAAGCCTTCGGTGGCTTACGATCTGAGATACATGAAGAGGTATTGTCCCAATAGTGAACTTATCACATCAAGAAGAGGTACATGCCACTGACCAAATTGGTCACCTGGAATGGCAGCATGAATATTTCCATTTTCAAAGCGCAATTTTTGACCCGTGCTTAGTTCCAGTGTTGCTGGGGACAGATGTATGGACAATTTTTTTGTCCGCCGGATCCGCACCAGGAGGAGCAGCAGGAAGAGGAACCGCACTGAGCAGAGACGTTCAAAAAGTGATCCGGTGCCCGACTGATCAGCTTTGGGGCATACACAGCTTCTCGGTGATCGCAGAACTCAGCACAAAGACAAACATGAAGAGATAAGTAGAAAAAAAGTGCAGCATGCCTTTTTTTTCCACGCAGCTATTATAAATACAATATATGCCAGCATGCCTGCCTACCGACGTACATAAACACATACATGCATTACACTACTAATTACATTACGTTAAACCACAAAACCTTTGATTACACCTAGATGACGTTTCATACCTTGCATTACATTTCGTGCAGTACTTTACGTTGCTTCACGTTACATTACATGGCATACACACTACATAGATTGCATACATTACAATACATACACTACCTATTTTACATATTTGCATACGCACATGCATGCATACAGAAATACATACGTAACAAAAATGATGGCGGCGGTAGGAAAACCCCGAGAATACACTGGGGCAATCATGGTTTGTTGTAGTTTTAACCGGATAATGATGATGGTGAGGATGATGGTGATGATGGTGATGACGATGATGATGCCCTGGTTGCTTGTCATTTGGGTATTGCACTGCATGGCTTCTTGCTAGATTATGACTCATGGTGGTGCTGTAAATCAACTGGCATAGCTGGATTGAGGGAGAAGCAAGCAGTATTTGTAAGCAACTGGTTCATTTGATTACAACACGCACTTTTTAGTCTATCTTGCGATGCATACATATGTATAAGTGCATTTGAAAAAAGCAAACAATCGATCCACACACACACACAGGTATACATATATGCATACAGATTTGGATGTCCGGAACGTGGAATCAGGAGTTTACAAGGCACGTTCTTCCGTGGAGATGTCATGTCGCCAGGGATGCCGGGCTGCATCCGGGTGCCAAACTTCGACTGCCGGGTCCTGGCCATGGCCCAAATCTGTGACAGAGGAGATTGCAGCAGCCCTTGCACGCGCGTTTTGCATCTTGCGCGCTTCAGTCGATCCGACACTTAAAACCGTCCTACGCCATGGCAGTAGCTAAGCCCACTGAGACCCTCTTCGTGAGCCTTTGGCAGCACAGATGTGAACCTGAACGCCCAACAACCCGTGCTGCACATACACTGACTGCTCCTATCTGTATAGATACAGTGATTTACGTTTCCGTACGCATAGACAGTGGGGACATCATGGGGCATCTGCTTAAGCATGGACATCAAAGACACGTGATCTTGTCTCATCTACAGTGTTTGTTTGTTGCAAATGCCTTCATGTTTTTGCTTCGATATAGGTCCGATGTGTTTTCGTACAGCATCGCTGATCAGGACTGGATTGCCCATGGATTGCACCAGTGAACAGGCCAACAAGACCTTCAGCCAGTATGGATCTGTGGCTGGGCATGATGGCTCGGGAACGCTGAGCTGCAACCAGTTGGCGTTTCGTTTCAGCCACCCCTTTCAAGAGTGATGCCATGGATCACCTTGGGTCAGCGTTTCTGAATTTTCCCAATATCCCGCACCATGGCTTAAAACAGAGGTACCCCTGTTGAACCGCTGAGTCTCAAGATGCTTTGCCCACTCCGCAGCCAAATTACGGGTCCAAAATGGCTGCATTTGTACAGCTAGCTTCGGGCGCGCCCCTTGGCAGGTCCACGTCAGGGGCTGCTCTTGGCACCACCCAGTGCATCACATGGCAGCCTTGCTCAGGGCAGAGGTGCCAAGCTCTTCCTTGGTGCCATGGGGGTCTGCCAGAGCATCATCATGCTGGCCAGAGGCAAGCGGAGATCCAGGCGCAGGAATCGCCAGAGAATACAGGTGGACCATGTAGCTAGGGCCATGGCGATACTTGCATCACCGCCTCAGACAAAGAAGAAAAAGAAGCTGTACCGAAATCCAGTGGAGGGCGAGATCGACGAGCTGATCCGTCGAATGCCTAAGGCCAGCAAGCAGGCGGGGCCAAAGCCAAAAGGTCACTAATATATAATCCAATAGTCTCACCAAAGGTATGTGTGGTAAAATGTCCCCAAATAACCAATCAACTATATGCTTGAGGGCTCACACACCAGCCTTCTTGCCTTCTTTTTGGGTTTTTCTTCAGCCGCCTGATCTCAAACGCGAGCTCCAAAGCTGGAAATTGAAAAGCTTGCGCTTTGATCACCCCATGCGTGTTTCAAATCATGAGTTCATGACCCGTGTTTTTGGCTGATCGTCATTTCATCACGCATGCATCTTGTGGATCATTCTTCATGACCTCTCAAAACTTCACAGCGGCCACTGCAAGGTTGATGGACAAAATTACATGGAGATGATCTTCGAAGCTGACCGCCGCGTTCGGAAGTTCCCGCCACATCGGGAGGAATTTAAAGAAGAAAGGGCCAGGGCTATTCATTGCTTCAATCGACTGACTAATCTCAAAGAGAAACTTGAACAGGCCTTTGGACGCATCCTTGAAGAAGCAAAATCGGGAACAACAATGCTTTCATGTATGTTTAAAGATGTACCGAGACCTGATCCGAAATGTTTGAAGTCATATTTGGACTGTCTTGCTGAAAGTAACTTGTGGTTGAAGCGAGCGTATCGGAAGTTGAAGGAGGGCAGTACAGGCTCCTGGGACAAGGAAGATGACAGGAAGTTTGAGATCTGTCTCCAGGTGTTGGGGAGCGAGCAGTTGAGCTCGAAACTCGAAATCATGGTTGTGGCGGCCTCGAAGCTCGGCGACATGGCTTTGGATTCTGACTTTGATGGCCTGGAAGATGAAGCAAAACGAATGGTTCGAATGAGACTTGGAAGCCTCTTTGACGAAACAAGACTGCAAGCTAAATACAAGTTTGCAAAAGAAGAACTGAATCCTTTCGTCAAAAGGCTTGAAGCAGCAGAGGAAGTCAAAGACCGGATAGTAGCAGAAGCCTGCCCGTTTCTCAAGAGGTTTGAAGACACACAGAAATCTGTGGATCAGATTGACTCAGACTTTGTCGACGTAGCAGAGAAATACCAAGATCAAGTACAAGAAGCACAAGAGAAATGGTTGGATTCATTTTCGGACTGTCTTGCTGAAAGCAGCTTTCGGTTGAAGCGAACATATCGGAAACTGAAGGAGAAGTGCCAGGGCACCTGGGACAAAGAAGATGACATGAAGTTCAAGATATGTCTCGAGGTGTTAGGGAGAAAGCAGTTAGCTTCCGAACTCATGCTCATGCTGAAGTTTTATGATCCTGACTTCGATGAGGTGGAAGATGAAGCAAAACATAAGGTTCAAAGAAGACAGCGTAATTTTAAAGTCATTTGGCTCCAAAGAAGAAAATGGTTCATGAGGAAGAGGCTTGCTTACAGGCCGCCCTTTCGCGAGGTTGTTCCATCATTCATGTGCTGAATGATATGTTCCGTGGGCTCACGCTGAGTGATCGATTGAAGCCATGAGTCCAATTAAAGGCCAAAGAGCCGGATACATATGGCGACTCGACAAAAAACGAAGGCGCCATTGGCACATTGTGCCATGACTACGTTTTGCAGGACTGCTGCATCACAAACACTGACATGATGTAATGATAAAGAATGACATGATGACATTCCCAAATGGGTGTATAATGATCTCGTTCTGGACTGGGGTTCTGGCTTGGGGGGTCAGGGAGAAGCCTTTCGCAGCTGTTGGTTTGTGTCTCCAGCTTTGTAGTTAGACGCATTGTGTAGGGGCGGCTGCGAAGTTTGCATTTGCAAAGAATGCACTTCCTTACTCCTGTGACACTTCGTTCGCCGACTGTTCTTCCCCAACAGCGTAAGCTACGGCGGGTGCAGTTCCTGGGCCCAGGTTCCGGAAAGTTCTGGCAGGTTCCGGTGCATTTTGCAGATCAAGGTTTCAGAAGGTTCCGGCAAGTTCCGGTGTAGCAAGGTTCTGGAGGGTTCCAGCAATTTCCGGCAACTTCTGGTGCGGTTGGCAGCTCAAGGTGTCGTTCCAGGTGATTGAGGTGCAGCTGGTCCCGGAAAGTTCCAGGAGGTTGTGGTACTATGTTGAGCCAGATTGCCCCTGCTGTTGACTGACTTTCTGCTTGAACCACTTACATTTCTTTTTCCAAGTGTTTCCGGAGGTGCTCCTGTCCCAAGGGTGTGGGGCATCCTTAAGCTACTTTACCTGTGTGAGATTTTTTGTTCCCTCGTTTGAAGCTAGGGATGGGAGGGAAGGATGCAGTGCCAGCGCTTGAAAGCATGTGATCGGGGCCCCTTGTTTCAATGCCCTCTCGGATTATTACTGACTCTTCAGAATGGGTTTTTCCCGTAGTGATTAGATGGGGAAGTTGGACATGTAAAACTATGCTGGTGTACATAAAATCAATCTGAATTTTTACAACATTTACCTATGGGTGATTGGGGATCCAAGTTGGTATTCAGTCATCCACTCCATTGTTCCATAGATGCACGCAATACATAGATATCAAATATACACAACATATATACATGTATGCACATGTACAACAGTTCATGTAGGTACATAGAAATATACAAGTAGGTACGCCCCAAAAAAGGGTGATTCATCGCACAGTTCACCATGATGAGGGAGTATCACCACTGACTTTCATGCAGCTCGGATGTCGGTCGAGCGCAATGCCCAGCCCAGGTCAAGTCAGCCACTGTGCTGCCCGTGGCTGCTGGAAAGTTCCTTGGCGTTGCAGAGGGGTGGCGACTTTTGATGATTTGATGCAGTGGCAGACCTTGAACAATCGGTGCTCAGTTGGCTATGACAAATCTCATGCCCAACGACTGAGGCATTCAATTTTTTTGAAAAAATGTTTCCAGCATGTTCCAAGCACAAATTATTCTTGTAGACCAGGGTCGCACCCCCCACCCACTAATGTAACATTTTCCAGCCGTCCCACAATTTACTTTAGGCAACCCAGCCACCATGAGGGATCGTCTTGTTGTTTGGTGCAAGGACATGTCGCTCAGCAATGATTCACACTGATGCCCGCTGCGTGGAATTCTAGAATTCTAGTAGATGCGCTCCATCTTTTCACGATTTGCATGCGATTTCTTGTACGCACAATTGAATCGACTTGTCATGGGTTCATTAAGATCATCCATCAAGCAACTGGCAGAGTACCACTGTTGATTCAGGTGAACATACAAGCTTGTTGATGAGAACGGGGGTTATCCCTCAAACCATAGACCCCCCTCCAATCACAATTGAACATCTTCTATTGATCCTGGGAAAATACTATTAATAGTGGGAATCCTCTCCCGCCATGACATGCTATATTTTTTGGACGGCAGTGGTCTTCAAATCTGGTCAAACCGAAGCAACAACAGCGGTTCTGGCTGCCAATTTCCTTTCACACGTCCTGAATAGTGTGGTGTGGGTGACTCCTGACAATGAAAAGACACATGAGAAAGGCTAATGATTGTGAGATCCACAGGTATCAAGAGATTCGATCACTCAGGAATGCAGCAGCAGCTTTCATCATCATGGAGACTGTGGAGCAGGCAAAATGGATTGTGGACAATCTGAACGGATGCTTGTTGGCACTGTGGGTTGGGCTTCA
The DNA here is from genome assembly GCA_009767595.1 of Symbiodinium kawagutii. NCBI lineage: Eukaryota > Dinophyceae > Suessiales > Symbiodiniaceae > Symbiodinium > Symbiodinium kawagutii. The sequence goes on along the minus strand of VSDK01027229.1, from coordinate 56,116 downwards.
GTTGAGCAGCTAAAGATCCGTTTCTTGGTCCATGTTTCAGTCGAGAGTCCAGACGTTTGCGTGGCTTGATGATAGTTGTGAGACAATCAGCCAAATGGCTTGCCCAAGCAACCAGAGCGAGAAAAAACACAGTGTTCCGATCAAATATCCTACTCGCTGTCGTATCCGTAACCCAAGTGAGTCGTGGAATATACGCACATCATGTGGAGGTTTCTTTTTTATGAGGCAAGAACAAACGCAAACACACATATCTATCTGCAAATAGATCTGTATGTATCTACTTCTGTATTGTATAAACAATACATATATATATATATATACATAGATAATTGATTGAATAAATTAAAAAACTCATCAACAGGCCTATCCATGGGGCTCTTCCACCACTCTTATGGTCTTTCGATGAGTCTCACCGGTTTTTGATTTGCAGCAGCCGAGGGAACATTCCCGATGGCTTTGCCTCTCCTGTGACGGTCGTGTCGGACGCCTAAGTGGACCAGCCCTTGGTGTCGCGGGGTCTCAGATTTATGGGGCTACACCTAGTAACAAGTATAAATGTAACCCATTGTTGTAGCCTTCACCTAAACAACTATCAGTTGAAGAGTGAACACTTCAATCAGATTTAAGGGGCTACAGTGAGAGTTGTTTATGTGAAACCCCTTGTTCATTGGGGCTGAACAACTAACAAGTTTATAAAGGTTGGCGTTTATCGGACTCTGCATGTTTCGAAATTCCATTGGTGATCATGGCTGCTGTGGGCTCTACTGGCTGGCATTGTCATAGCCTACAATTTTTGCACTTCTTGTCCAGTACAAAAGGCAACGCGAGTTCTTGAAACCATTCACCTCGTAGTGACATGATCACCAGGGGATGTGATATGAACTAATTTGAAATGATGGGTAGTCAGTGGTCGACAATTGGTGCCCAATCATTCCCAATAGTGGCTAGCAATGTTGATTTGTTGGTTTCTCAAAATATGGGATACTAAAATGGTTGGTTTATTGCAATAAATAAGTAGTAAACTGGATGATTTGGGGGCCTTGGGGGGGTCCCCTATTTTGAGAAACACCCATTTTGTTGATGTAAGAATGGTGAATGATAAGAGTCAGGAAGCAATGTCGATTCTGAGTTAAAGCATTCACTGGTGCTGATGGAGTTAAAGAACCCATACAAGCGGGCTTGATCAACTTAACGCCGAGTTGGATTGTTCAGCACCGCCATTTTCAGCAGCTTGCAATGCTGCTGCTGCTGCTGCTG
>VSDK01027229.1:10099-30099 GCA_009767595.1 Symbiodinium kawagutii | reverse complement strand
AGGATTTCTTGAACATTCTTAACTATCTCTACTCATTTTCGATTTTGCCAAGGTGAGAGCCTAGGGAAGTAACCCCAGCTGTCTTTCCACCGAGGGTGGCCGCTGTGACGTCCCGTGCTGCAGAGGGGGGCCTTCAGGCAGCGCTGATGATGAACTGGTGAAGGGCTAACAAATGGTTGAGGCCACTGGCTAATGATGTGGTGGTTTCTCAATCCATAGGGGACCCCAAAAATGGACGATTTAGTATTGTCAACAGTGAATTGGGGGGGGTCCGCGATTTTCAGAAACATCCATATGTCAATGCTTGATGATGAATTAGCGGTTCATCGTTAATGAACGAGTTACTGAGCAACTAGGTGATGGTTGGTGTTTAACCAATAGTTTATTCATGATTAATTAATGTAGCTGATGGCTTATGGGTAAGGGTTGACTAATGGTTAATGATACTGCTTGATACCAAATGACTATCTAATGTTTAATGACAACTTAGTGGTGAACGGCTGTGAAGTCAGGGTCACTGGTTGGTCAAATAATCAACCATTGTGGTCAACGATTCAGGACTGATTAGCACGCTACAATTGATGACTAGCCATGCGTTAAGCATTTGTTACGGTTCGGAGGGAGCTATGGAGCTAGGGGTCTCCATTTCGCCGTTTAAAGAGCCTTTAAAGGAGCAGCTGAGGAGCTACCAGCAGGGTTCTAACCAAATGCTAGTGATAGCCATTTATGAAGTATCGTTTACCATGATTCCCCACCATGTACTTGTGGCAATTCATCTTGTCACTGGAACACCGGCAGTTTGAACGCCGTTTCTTGTGTTTTTCGAGGACTCCAATTAGCAGTTCTAGGCATTGAGCGAAGTACCTTGGATTCCCCAAGCACCAACGAACCTTTGGGGTACGTCTTGGATGGATATGGCCATGGGTCAATATTAACCAACGAATGGGGGATTTCCACCAACAATAGCAGGGAAAACCATGGTTTTGACCCACAGCCAGCCTCATGGCTGAGTGTCCCTGTGTTTTGGGTGTTGCGGATGGCGTTGTGTCCAATCACCCGTGTGCTGCTTGCGTCAAGCCATGGCTGTGGGTCAAAATCCCGTACCCCTGGTTCCCCTATCATTAACCATTGTTTTCCCTATAGTTTGTTGGTATTATCCCCTAATATTGGTTGGTTAATATTGACCCATAGCCATATGCTTCTTGTTTTTTGTTTTTGGATCCTTCCTCAAGAGGTTTTGCGGCGCCCTGCTGTTTTTCCCGTTATCCTTGGATGGACTGGAATCCTCCTGCTGTGACCATTCGCTGATCTAGACGCGTCTGACAGCAGCTGAAGTTGTTGCATCCCATGGCTGATCTGGCTTAAAAATGATTAATAATGGTTGATACTGATTGATTTTGCATTTACTGATCGCATTAGTCACGCAGGTTAGCATTGCTTGCTAATGGTCAATGGCTGTGTCTCACGGTTGATGCTGGCTCATGCTGATTACTCATGAACAATATCCGACTGGTGAACAACAATCTCTTACAGTACTGATTGTGAATATCACCGCTTATCATTGATCACAAACAGTTCATCAGTGATAAACCGGTTGATCACTAACAGTCATCAACTTAGCATTGATCACTAAGAGTTCATATTTTGCAGCTAGTCAATAACGGTGACTCGGAACTCATAGCTGTCACCGGCAAACGAACGAACCAAGCGCCATGGTTTTCAGCATCCGTTGATGGCTTCAGGTCGCTCGGGAGATCGTGGAGGCCTTAGTGGTGATGCCATGGTGGCCGGTGAGCCTGTGATCAGTGGGGATGGACGGTTTTTCTGATCATTTCTTGGAAGTTCCGTTGAAGGTTGTTAAGTAGCATGAGTAGCATGAGTGGTTGTTTAGTAGCATTTGGTTGTATCATATCATTTCGTATCATTGTTTTTTAGTATCGATTCGTGTTTGTTGTTATTCCCCGCCTGTCAGGTGAGGGTTGTTAGATTTTCTCAGAGCTCTACTTCTCCTTCTCCTTCTCCTTCTTCTCCTTCTTCTCCTCGGACCTCAACCGCCAATGTCCGATCTCAGTGGGCACCGCTGGACCTCAATCGCGAATGTTCGATCTCAGTGGGCACCGCTGGACCTCAACCGCCAATGTCCGATCTCAGTGGGCACCGCTGGACCTCAACCGCCAATGTCCGATCTCAGTGGGCACCGCTGGACCTCAACCGCCAATGTCCGATCTCAGTGGGCACCGCTGGACCTCAATCGCGAATGTTCGATCTCAGTGAGCACCGCTGATTTGCCAGAAGATATGTCAGATAGAATGCCTGTTTGTTGATGTGTGTGTGTATGTGTATGTGTATGTGTATGTGCATGTGCATGTGCATGTGCATGTGTATGTGTATGTGTATGTGTGGATGGTTTTTGATTTTCTTTCTTTTGATACCCCATGAAGAATTTCTTATGACATGGAGATCCTTTACCCCTTATAAATTGCATTTCCAGGGTCGCTTTATAAAGGATAGCTGGTTGCAGAAAGCAAACCAATGCACAATTTAGACCACGGGCGCTTGCATTCTATAAAAGTTGCGGTTTTGGATTTTCAACCCTTCAACAATCTAAACATCAATTGGTTGGGTTTGCTGGTAGGTGCATTCCATGAAAACATACACATAAATCATACACATGATGAAATATATCCACAATACATAAAGCACAATGATGATCAAAAACATGTATATAAAAACTTCCTCCTTCTCTCCTGTCCTTCTCCTCCCCTCCTCCTGTCCTCCAAATGTGGACTTTCCCCCGGGCACACGGCCACGTGCACCACCATCCCCTCCCCAGCCTTTCCCCCACCTTCTACGCCAACGTCGCCAGGGCCACGACGCAGTGGAGCTCCAGCGCCTCCACGTGGCCCAGCACTCCCCGCCTTTCCCAGTGGAAAATTTCTTGCGTCGAGATCCTAGACCTTTTCTTTATATTGGGGATATGTTGTTCCTAAGGATCTTGTTTGGCACAGAGGTTGGGAACATGTTGGGGACCAAGCCGTGGCGTCCTCCTCAGGTCTTCGCCCCTCCTCCTGTCCTCTCCCCGCCTTCACCTGCTATTATGTTGGGAAAAGGTTGTGGTTATGACAGGAACAGGAGCTCTTGGGCACAGGAAGGGCTATGTTGGTACCATGCTGGAACCTGGTACCGTCAATTTGTAGCAGGTTTCCTCCCATTCAAGGACCATGAAACTAGGTAGCCAAGTGTTGGACATCACACATTCTACAACTGAAGGCTTTACATTTTATAATCCAAATCATGTTGGTTTCTCATTTTGTAGGTCTCAGCTTGCTGGTTGCGGAGCGCATACATTGGTACATGAGTATGAAGGAAATATTCCTTTTCCTAATCATGTCTGATGAGGACTCACTTGCCAATCCTACGCCGCATAGGTCTTGTACTAGGTCAGGGATGTCCTTGTTCTCTACTCCCCAGCATGCACTTCTACGCGTATACACGCGTTCAGGTTCCCGTTCCTCTCCTGAAACCATATCAATGTTTCGGATTTGTTTCTCTTTCGGGACTGTGATTACCAAAAAGATATTTTGGTATTTCACATTCTTCTGTTTCAAATTGAGAAAGTGCCAAAACAGAGTGCAAGTTGAAAGCTGCAGAACTCACAGTGCCTCGCGTCAAGGTTCAAGCTATCGCCCAGCAAAGTGTGGACAAGGCGCCCCCATTCCAAGCCTTGTCGGCTGACGTTCACCGCAGGGATGCTGCGTTTGCATTGTGAGTAGGCGCTTGTTCGTGCTCAGCAAGCCGAAGAAGAAAAGCGTCAGACAGCGGAGAAATACAGACAAGTGGAGGCCGCTATTCTAGACCCAATATATAAGGTTGCGCATGGTTGCACACTACCTGAGACATGTGTTTCGACTCATGTTGAAAGCTATTCCTGGCTTTAGGAGTTCCATTGCGTCTTGCGCACGGGTTGCAGCCCGTAATACGATGTGTCTTGGGCGGCTTCTGACGCTACCTCCTTCAAATCTTGTAGCTGGAGCCACCTCTGCTGCGCGGGAGGTAACTGGTCAAATTGGGTTCGGGCAAACTTTTCCTCCGGCGGCGAAAAGCCCAAGTAGCCCTCCCTCTGGCACGGCTGGAAGGAGACCGCGCTTGAAACCTTGGCTGTGCAATCTGTTAAAGCATCATTGACCTTGGTCTATCGGGCTGCTTGGGAAAAGCTATGTGGCGATCGTATCGCCGCTGGATTGGTTTGACCCTTGCAGACCAAACTAGTGCCTCGGAGATTCCAAGCGCTCCGGTGCCGTGGGTCGCAGGGCTTCTCGTGACGGTCGAGCCCGACCGGGTGTGGGAAGGGTGCAAAACCATTGAGGGGCAGAGTGAAACTTCTCGTTCAGCAGCCGTCGCCCTGGGCATGCTCGAGGAGGGTGCTTCGCTTTACGGGGCCTGGCAAATCCGGGCCATCCTTCCATTCCCTGACAATGTCACAGCTCTGCTCAAGGGGATGGTTTGGATCGACCCGTTTCTCTTGACAGGGATCCGAGTCCGAGACGGCGCAATCAAAGTCAAGTGGAGCACGGCCGCAAATTTTTGTGTTGCTCAATGTGTTTGGTTTGTTGCCAAGAAGGGTTCCCAAGTGAGGTTTGGTTATATTACGTCAACATGAAGCAGGACAAGTATACAGACACAAAAACAAGTTTACAACAGTTTCTGAATGAACCAAAGACAATTTCAAAATAGGTCGAGCATGTTGTTGCTGCTGCTGGGTTGGAAAGCTGGGTTAGTTGTGTAAGCCCCGCCCCCCAAACAAGATGCATAAATCAAAGCCCTTTCCCAACAGTTTCAAAGGGGCCCGGTTTTTTCCACAATTTTTCTTTTTGAGGCAGTCATGCGCGTGCAAGCGCGGATTTTCGCAAGTACAGCCAGCCAACCTACGCATTCACACGGCCCTACCAAAGAATCATTTTCGCGACAAGAATCTAGAGCTGGCGTTTGTCCCCAAGCGATCTTGATGCTTTCATGATGACATTCGACGCTTTGGGCTAGATCAAAGGACCGTTGTCCCCAGCCACTCTAAGGCGCAGATTAGAACCACAGTTCAAAATAAAAGCGTTGTCTTTTTTTGCTTCAGGTGAAATCTGCTCCCTCGACCCGTGTCACAAAGCGCCTAACAACACAGGCCGGCGAAAGAATCAGGTTCGGCTCGGTGTCGCGCATGCTGCGTCCGTGTCTTCGCAGAGGCCGCTCCACCACAGACCAACCCGCATGAGGCGCCTCTTGACCCCAAACGCATGACTTTTAGTTGAATTTGTTCTTTGGCGGACAGGCCTCTGTCGCGTCGCAACTGGTTTTGCCCCGCCAGCCCAAATGGCTGGTCGGCAAGAAAAATGTGGAACTGAGAAACGTTCGCTCGTTCGCTCAGGTGTCGAGGCAAAGCTCCGGCCCCTCCCAGCGAACTTTGCTTCAGGGGCAGCCAATTTCACCCAGGGTCCGACTTGTGCCCTTATGCGTCTGCTTCTCCAGGCTGAGCGGCTCCAGATGACGGCGCTACTTAGGACGAACGTGCAGTGTGCCTTGTCCAAAACAAAACTTAAGTTCTAGTCGCCCGCTGTTTTACTTTGCGCAGACTTGGCGGATGTGAAACGCGCCAACAAGGAGGTCGCGGAAATTTTGCCGGAGTACAGACACAGGCGAGCAGCAAACAACACTGCGAGACCTTTAGCGTTAAATTTGTACACGGCGCTGCGTGCCACACAAATCGAACTCCGAGTTTGTGCCTTTCAGGTTCTGGCCGCGATGCAGCGAGTGAGGGAGGCGCAGGCAGAAGGGCGCGACGTGTCAGAATACTGCCCGCGCCACCTCCCCAAAGAGGAGGTCGAGGAACGGTACCGACGCCTCTCCGCCCTGCCAAAAGTTCGGCGCCGTGTGCAGTCCGGCGCCGAGCAAGGCCGGTGGATCTGTACAGCTCCCGGCTGTAGCAATCCATCCAGCCGTGCAGTCAACCCGAAAGGTTTTGATTGTTTTTCCCAAACCCAGATTTTTCTGCTGGCGCCAGCTGCGTGGTGCGTTTTTCTCTTGGAGCTGTTTTGTGGTATGCTCCCATGCTATTGAGCAGAGATTGAACAGAGATTGCGTGTCTATGTCAATGTGTTTGTGCATGTTTATGCTGATGTGCGTGTGTGTGTGTATTTGTATGTGTTGGCGCGCGCGTGTGTGTGTGTGTGTGTACTTGCATGTGTTTGCGTATGCATATATGTATGTAAATGTGTATGTGTATGTGTTTGTGCATGTCAATGTTTATATTTTTGTATTTGGATATGTGTATGTATATGTGTATGTGCATGTATGTGTATGCGTTTGTCTATGTTTACATTTATGTGTATGTGTATGCGCATGTGTATGCTTATCTGCAGCGTGTGCATGTGTGTGTATACAGTTGTGTATGTTTTTGTTTTTGTGCATGTGTATGCGTATGTCTATGTCTATGTATTTCTGTGTGTGTATGTGTATGTACATGTGTAATTATGTGTATGTATTTGTATATGTGCATGTGCATGTGAATGTAAATGTGTATGCATATGTGTATGAATATGATTATGTAAATGTGTATGTGCATGTGTTTGCGTATGGGTTTGTGTATGTAAAGGTGTCTCTGTCCCCTGTTGCGCCTTTGATAAGACCAGGAGCGAGAAAATGTTGCGGAGATGGGACTTATTCATGTGTATAAATATTTTTAAATGTATATTTATGTGTGTGTATGTGTTTATGTATGTGTATGTATGTATGTCAGTCTGTCTGTCTGTATGTATTTATGTATGAATGGATGTGTGTATGTATGTATGTATGTATGTATGTATGCATGCATGCATGCATGTATGTATGTATGTATGCATGTATGTATGTATGGTTGTATGTATGTATGTATGTATGTATGTATGAATGTATGTATGTATGCATGGTTGTATGTATGTATGTATGTATGTATGTATGTATGTATGTATGAATGTATGTATGTATGTATGTATGTATGTATGTATGTCTGGCGATGCAACAGTGTATATTTGTGATTTTTCGCTATGTTTGTGAGGAGATGTCATGGTTGGAATCACTCGAAATAAAGAAATTTGCATCATGGCATTATGCTCTCATTGTAGCGGGGAAAACATCGAAGACCGATGCAAGAGTTAGGAGATGTGCAGGAAAGTGATAGTAGTTCTGACCCTCGCCTGCCGGGGGGTACTCCGAGAACGATAGGTGATATGGAAAACAACCTACAGTCACAATCATGTACGGTACGACTACCGACCAGCAAAACAACAGGGTAGCTTTGAAGAAATGTACAGCCAAGCAGCAATGTCGACCCAGGTTGGTCCAGACATTTGCATCCCTGAGTATCGCGTTTGATGAATTTCATGACATTCAAAACAGAGACCGAAACACCATCAACGAGACTGTCGCCTTGAGAAACACTCTGCTCATGATGCCAATTCAACTGATTCCAGAGCAAATTCACCACTGTTTGCCGACGCGCAGCCCTGATGACCGCCATCAACACATCAAAAACCCTTGCGGTTTGGAATTTGGAGTATTCAATCTCCATTGGGTCAAATAGTCGAATGATCAACCAAAAGTAAAAGATTGGTGGATTCATTGAAAGATGATTCTTGGCGCCCCCGAATTTCCCTGGAAGTTTTCAATCCCGAGATCATGGGTTCCCCGCCCATGAGACCAGCTCTGGGATCGCGCCCTCCTGTGCTCCTCTAAGGGCTGTCTGTGACCTGTTTCACCGTTGCGGCGTCGCCTCAAAAGTGGCGGTGGTGGCTTGATGTACTGCAAATGCGTGGCCTAGTAGCAGCTTGTTGTTTTACAAAGGCTGTTATCAAGAAGCGGTTGGGTGGGCAGTGCCTGCTGGAAATGTTGGAGGCAGTGTATGATCACAAGTCGAACTCTGGAATGACCATTACCTGTGTTTCTGCTCCGATTGAGTAGCCAGCTTTAGCGGCAGGACACCTTTCGCAGTTGCCACAGTTGTTTGTTCAGCCTTGTGAAATTGGGCCTTGCCACGCCCCCAAAAAATGGGAGCGCACCCCATTGCCCAATGTGAACAGCAGGGTCTCCCATCGCCTGGCTCAAGCATCACCAGCAGCTTGGGGAAAGCGGTGGGCGAATGCTATGGATCCACCCCCATGCAACAAATGGATATGCAGCTGAACTACTGATTCGGTCCAATTTAGGGAATGTTTATTGAGCTTTTGAGCAGCGGAAAGTCGGGACTGATCACCATGGATGAGATGCTTTGAGAGATAGCACCGAAGACCACGTAGAACAAGTGGTCAGCTGCACCATGAAACGGTTTTTGAAGAGCGAAAGATCAAACCCAGAAGAAACAACCCAGACGATAAGACATGCCATTGGCTTTTGGACCCATTGGCATTTGGAATGTCATCACATGCGAACGATGTGAGGTTTGACATTCCCAGGTTCCCAGATCAGACTTTTTCAAAGCGGGTGCTGCCTGCTAAAAATGGCTCCTGATGGCCGGACTCACAGCTACTACGAATCTCGGTGGAAACTCTGGGGGCGTGGGAGTAGCAACTGAGGAGCAACTAATAGGATGAGTGGATGGTGGTTTCTAACATTTTTATTTTTCCTAATGTTTGTTAGCAACTGGTTGGTTGACTAATTCTTTTTACAAGGGTTGAAACCACCAAGCAGATTAGTGGATGGGAGTGAAAACTGGTGAGCAAGCTGATGAGTGACACCCTAATAAGCAAACGAACTAGGAGTAGTATCAACATCGACTGGGCTTCCGAGGACAAACGCTGTGGTTACTGAAACTGAATGGTACGCCATTGGCACCCAAACTCAAATTGTTGCAACAGCAACTTATGTGGCAGAATTGTCCGCCAGGCCAGATCGAGGGGTGAAAGGGTCGATTAGCCAGGGAATGGAGGATTGCCGCATTATGAGACTACAAACTGCGAGAGATCTCAACCCGAAGGATGGTTCAATGTGGCGGCACCGGTTGGGTCTCCGTGGGTCGCCGAACTTTAGGATGTGCTGAGCGTGCCGCGAAACGCTTCGGAGGAAGAGATTCGGAAGACGTGGGGAACTCAGGAGCCGCAGTGCAACCCATGCGCCCCTCCGAATGATCTAAATTGTACCCCTGCAGTTTGTGGTTTCCCTGCTGTAAATGACTATTTGTGGGGTTATGGACAACCCGACATGGATACATTCGCAATGGTTGATGACTGGTTCTCAGCCAAGTGGCTCAATATGTTGCAGCGAAGAGTTCGCCGAATGATGTCGCACCAGCTTTGTTGGGCGAGCGACCACTCAACAACTGATGAGTACAGCTACGTGTTCTCGGCTGGTTTGTCGGTGAGTAAAGCCCCAGTCAACCAGTCACTTTAACCCCTCTACTCTCTTTTCTTAACATGGCCTCTGGTTTGTCACAGTCATCACGGCGGGTTTGGTGCCCCGTGATTTACTGCGGACATCCGAAGCAGTTTGAATAGAACACCCGACTTTCGTCGGTAACGGGTCCCATTTCAGCCACTCAAGCGTCCTCTCCTATCCATCTCTTGTTTCTGCTGTACTTTTGTGACCATTTCTCTCCATTTCTCTCCATTTCTATCCATTTACTAAGCCTTTGACCGATGCTACTCTCCATGTTACCATTCCGCATTTTTGCTGGGCCATGAGGTATCTGGAGATCGTGCGCTCACTGCATCCGGACAAGATCCGCCGGACTACGAGCGGTCCACTGATGGAGAGGTTTCATGAGGCATGGCTGTTGGACCTGGTGGTGCTCCTTATAGCTCCCAGAAAGCCTTGTTGAGTAAGAAATCTATGCATTTTCCCGGATTTTTGGAGGGTTTTGAAACGTTGGAGGGCAGATACTATGTTTAAGCTTGTGACACCGAAACACTGGCGGTTTTTGTGTGCAAAGCATCGCCCCTTCATAGATGTTCGTACGCAACTGCATGCAGCTTTATATAGTCCAGCCATTTTATCTTGCAGTTGAAATCTCACCAACATGGGGCTGGGAATCTCTTTATGACAAGAAAATTATAGTTATAGTCATGTAAGTCATGATCCAGTGATGCAAAAGCAGCACCCAAAAGTTGGTTGCACAAGCAGTGGGAGCGTGGAATTGCCTGTGCCGTTGGGCATGAACCAAGAATTGGGAGCCACAAATCCATCGGCTTAGCACGGGAATGATATCACCTCGCTCCCACAAGGACTCCCTTCCTACCCCTCAAAATGTACGGGCTGCGATCATCTCCGATCCAAAGCGGTGTCTTGAACGCCTTGAAACACATGCAGAACCCACCGCGACGGCAGGTGCAAGCGGCCTGGCGCTGTCTATCGGAACCCACCCGGAGGCACCGGACATCTAACAGTGGCTAGTGATTAAGGATATTGGTCGTCGCTAGTGATTGTTGATATGCATGTTCTCAGTTGCTGTTGACGAGTGGATGATTTGTATGAATGGGAATGACACCACCCTGAACAGATTGAAAGGGTGGATAGCTTGAGTTTTGCGATAAATGTGCATCGATGGCTGATTTCCAGATTTTCAGCACCCTGACTGCCCGGTCGACTCCTGCTTCACGACAACCATCGGTCCTGCATGGCCAGGTTGATGTACGACCTTCGGACCTTTGGGGATTCATCTGCGAGCGGCACCAGCACGTCTGAAATGGGAGAGATGCTCATGTCGCGCCAGAAGGAGCGTTGAGGGGTTGCTAAATGGGCTACCCCATGATGAGATCTCAACCAGCTGAGGTTGTTGTGTGTAACCCAGAGCTTTTCATGGCTTTTGGGGCATTTTTTCATTTTTTGAACCAGAATTTCGAATCATGACAGTTGGACCCTACCCAAACCATCCCTAACCCTGTTTCTTGTGCGTTCCGTGATGCTGGTTACTTTGATTTTACACCCAGGGATATAATAGAAATACCTCACGAACAAGTGGCCAAACGCTAGCACAGATCTGGGCTAGATATGTGGGAGTGTTGTCTCATATGTAGTTGCCTGCCATTTTCCGGTCGCTGCTGGGAGTTTTGTACCTTACGGGCTGCAACAGCGAGTCGCCTGGGGTAAACACCCCATCGGACTCCAATCTGAGGGAGTGGACCAGCACTAGCCATCATTAACCATCATCAATCATCACCTTTTATTTAACGACCACTAGCAACTGCCATGAACTGAAGCTTCGCTATAGGACCAAGCTGCCCTGGACCTGCGAAACATGGAGGTGCGATGGAAGGGAAGGTCTGTAGGGATGGGTCACATTCATTAGTTGCTGACAACCAACGGTTAACTATGGTAAATAGTGGTCAACAGTGGTTGATAGTGGCTAAGTATTGGTCAATAGTGGTTAATATATTAATAAAGCATTAAAAGGCCAAAACCAATGGTTAAGAAGCCGGTTAATGGTTGATGCCAAGTGACAGTAACCAACAAAAATAGGGAATTTGCCAAGTACTGTATATTGTGGCTATGGCCTTTTGAAGATACGTACACACATAGACATACATACCTTTTTATACGTACACATATAGATGCATTTGAACCAATGGATTCAGTAGATGCATGTTGTTGAAGACACATGCCTACAAATAATGATGTATTCACAGATGTTCAGATATCACCAATCAATCAACCAACCGTACATCTCTATATTAACTATGCTCTCATGAGCATCCTCAGCTCGACAATTCTTGGTGATAGTTGGTATGGACCCACAGGTTTGGTTTGTGGATTGCCCTACATCCTTGGTTGCCTGATGTCTCTGATACTATCTGACCATACCCATTAATCGGTTCTCTACCATCTTTGATGGTTGAGCTTTGCCGGCAGAATTCTGGGAATACTCAACTGTTGGATGTTCAACTGTTGGTTGCTCAACTGTTGGTTGCTCAACTGTTGGATGAACTGAGACTGGATCAACTGTTGCTTGGTGATCTACGGTCACCACCAGGTCCCGGTTGCATCAGCAACGAATCACCGCTGGAACCCACTGCTGGAACCCACCGCTGGAACTGCAGCGACGGCCAGGTGGAGTTCCAGCGCATCGTGCAGAAGGAGCAGAAGAAACGCGGCATCCTCGTGAAGCAGGCGACCGTTGTCAGGGTCACCGAGCGGTCACCCGGGGGGCACCCGGTTGTCACCCGCGGCGGCCGTTGGTGAAACGGATCATCTCCTGAAAGGGCCAGGGTCATTGAAAGACATTGATCTCATAGTGGCCAGATTTTGTATGGGTAACCCTTCGGTTGGGAACTCTCATAGTGGCCATGTTTTAGATCGGTAACCCTTCTGTTGGGAACTTTGTGTTCAGGTGCAATGGTGAGTTTGCCACGTGTATCAAACCAGCTTGCAAGCAGAGCTAACCTTTGCTCATCACCCTGAGCACCTAGAACAGGTTGTGAGGTCGCCAACCCTTGGCGTCCAATCCAGCAACCTTCCTGGTGGTAGCGATTTGGAGCCAGGGGGTATCCAGTCCTGTCCCTTGGAAGGGGGAGCTACTCGGAGTGTTCTAAGCAGAGCTTCACCAACTCTGTGGGGATCTCTTGCAGCGTCTTCCACGGTCCGCAGCTGTTTTTTGTGTCTCCCGTTGGCCTCACGGAACCATGTACGACGTAGCAGTCGTGGGAGCAGGGCTGATTGGATCTGCTGCTGCGAAGTATTTGGCCAAGAAGGGCTTGAAAGTCGACCCTTGGTAGCACGAAGGGCTCAGGATCCATGCGTGTTGCATCACGCCTTGTCCTTTCTGTGTTATGTTTCAATCAGGACCTATGGTTTTAGTGTGTGATGGACAGAATGCCAACCTGGTGGGGGAAAGGATTTGGTGTGATGCTATTTGGTGTTAAGTCGCATGGCATATACTGTCTATCTATCTACCTACCTATCTATCTATCTATCTATCTACCTACCTATCTATCTATCTACCTACCTACCTATCTATCTATATATCTATCTATCTAGTTCTATGTATATGACCGTTCGTGACTGCCAATCAACGTATTTTTTGCCATTTGTTCGCTTGGGGTTAATTTGATCGCAGCATGCTGTGCACAAACGTCGCAGCTGTCCCAGGCACTCGTGGGTCCCAGCGAATCACAAGGTGCACTGGGTGCCTGTTACGACGAAGGACGATGCTTGGCATCGGTAGATCCCAGTGGGCGCTGGGGGGTAGAACTAGCTGCTACATCATCGACCCATTCACCCCCAGTTTCGATCATCGGTCAGTGAATGGCTGTCAATGGTTGCTGGATTTCACCGATTTCACAGAGGGAAGCATGAGTTGGAGACCCGAACTGCCAACTGAGCCACAGCTTTGGTCTGGACGTGGCTGCTGAGGGATTTACCGCATCGCCGATCCGGACAAAGTTTGGGCGGACCTGGCCGATGTTTCTATCCAGCAGTACCAGGCTGGATGGTGCTGCAAGGCAGGGTGACCGTTGTGATGAACGACCATTATCAACCGCCGATCCATTTTAAGCATCATCGATTCGTTGGCTCATTGACTAGCTGCTTCAAACCGCTGTTATTGTTGGGTACAACCACTCTCGAAACAACTCACTGCGAGAATCTGTTCATAATGATAGCGCATGATTTTTGACAATCCACCTGTCCATAAATTGGGCCACTCTGCAACTACCAAACCTTCACAGCAAAACATGATATGTTTTAAATCACGTAGGTATCAGGAACACGCCTACTTCTCGACAGCTTCATATCTTGAGTTTCCAGCCAGTAGAATGATCCAGCCATTCAGATGAGCCGGATTAGAAGCAGGTGTCGCCAACATGGAGGCATAGCTATTTGGCCGCAGATCAAATGTCAACACTCAAAGCTAAATCAGGGAATGTGTGCAGGTCTCGACATTCATGTAATGTGTGCATTCTTCTTCGGATAAGTTCAAAATGTTGCGGGTGGTAACTAGCAACTATCATACACCGTCGAATTCTAATTCACACCTTTTTGGGCATTGGTAAACCTCTTCTATTATTGATGCACGATATGTGTCCATCACATGGTCGGACTTGTTTGCTGGTTCATCCATTCGTCTCGCAGAACATCGAAGCAGAAGCGGGAGAAAGCTTTCACCATGAAACTGGCTTCCTAGCAGTGGGAGATCCCACCATGGACTATATCAACCAAGTGCAGCAGACCATGGCAGCCTTTGGCACTGAAGGATGGCTGTCAGGGCTGCAGCTGGGTGATGGCGTGTCCGAAGAAGTTCTTGAGACCTAAATCAACAAGGAAGTAGGAGTTTCTGTGCTGCAAGATGTGTACATTGCGGGAACAGGGACATGGCAAAGCCTTCGCTTGCGCAACGTGTGGCATAGGAATGCAAGGCTCAGCCCCCAGAGGTTTCCAGGGAGTTCCGAAGAAACTTGGTAGACAAAGAAAGCAGGAAGCAGGAAGGAGCATATGAAGCAGCAGATGGAGGAGCAGATGAGGGAACAGATGAGGGAACAGATGAGGGAACAGATGAATGGACACCATCCCTGGTTTCCCCAAGGACTTTGAAAGACAACTCCTCTTGTAGGTACAACCTACCGTCGAACCTTGCCCCCTGTGGCAACGTAGCAGGAAAGGACTACTTTGTCTACAACAAGCAAGAAGAGTTTGAGGAGCACTTCCCATTTTTGAGGCCAGGATGAAAACATGTCACATCCAAAGCAATCCACTCAGAGTTGAAAGTGAAAATAAATAGCTATGGTTAAGCTGGTAGCTGGTGATGGTTTACAGCAGAATCTACCATCGATCAACATTTCCATCATCAGCGACACCAGAAACGGCAACCCACAGTTTTGGGCGCACATCATGGCCACTGGACAACCCCACATCGCAGTCCTTGTTGAGGCTGTCCTTTGAGGAGCACAGATGGAGAGGCATCTGGCAGCCGCAGAAAGCGGGACATCTGAGTCCCCGCTCTTTAGCCAAGATCCAATCGGCCTTGGCCAAGAGGAGCAGCGATTTCTCTGGGGAAAGTTGGGGGATTGACGTAAGCGTTACATGCCTTTACATGCCTGAGAAAACAGCAACACCAGTTTTGGGGGAGACGACCTTCGCAACGAAGACCAAAGTTTGCTTGGTAATTATACCAATGACTATAACTATGATTTCTCATTAATCGTCAAGCAGCATTTTTGACCATTTAGCATTAATATTGATTGTCCAGTATAAACCACCAACCATGATTAAGCAGTATTCTCTTCACGTTTGAGGTTTCCATGCAGTTAGCTTGGTTTTGACTCGCAGCCACTGTTGCTGGTTCGGCAAAGGAAACCTGTTTACCAATGGTGAACTTACTTTGGCATCGTTGGAAAAATGTGAGATGAGAAGAATGATGAATGCAACGCATTCTTGATTGTTCATTGATTGGATGTTGCTTGGACATTGATTGAACCACCTGATAAGAATATTCTAGACCAGCAGCAGCAGCAGCAGCAGCAGCAGGAGTGGCGCCGATGTGTTCAGCACCCAATTGGATGCCGGGCAAGCCGAGGCTGCTGCAGAGGACCCAAATAGGTTGGTGCCAAGCGTACTGGATAAACTTCCGGTTTAAAAAGCCGTGTATGCACTGCGTAGTAGTGGATCCCTTGGCTGGTATGAAGGTGGTGGAAAGGTGGTGGAACATTGTGAAGGGAATCCGTCAAGTTTGAACGGTGACCAATGTAAAGAAAGCCCAGGCGTTGATTCTGGTTGATAGTGCGAGCCAATGGTGGTTGATGGAGCTATATACAAAAACTGGAAGAAATACGCCAATGCTATACTGCAACGACCCTTAACCTAAAAGTACTTCCTTCACCCCCCATAGCCACAAACATGGACAAAGGGGCTTGGAATGAGAACTGGGGGCGAATCAGTAGAGGACGTACACGCACTCAGACATCCTCATTCATGCATGTGTTCGTAAATGTGAAAACAATATGTACTGTAGATATAAGATAAAATACATATCCGGATCCATATGCATATGTGTACTCACCGGCAGTTTGCTATTGACACACCTTGTGATGATTGGTAGTGCACAAGTCTCAAGAAAGACGGAAGTTCACCAACCACCAAAGAATGGGATGATCGCTTTGAACCGTCATTAGTAGTAGGTAATAGTGACCAGCAGTGGTTGACAATGACTAGTTACACTAATGTAACTGTTGATCGTGGTTATCAACCGTCATGAGCCGCCAAGAACCATGATTGATCACCAGCAACAATCATCACTCGCTTGTACCCACAACCAAACACTATCAACCACCATTCACCATCAGCGATCAACCGGGGCAATGGTTTTCAAACAGTTTTTCTTTTCCCAAATGTATTGCCAAACTGGTTGGTGGACTAATTTTTTTCATAGGGCTGGTGCAACCACCAACCGGATATATGATCATTATCAACCATTATTACCATATATAACCATTATTAACCATTGTTAACCACGAGTTAACCATGGGTGGTTCAATCACCAGCCATCCAACCATGACCCCTCCCACAACCACGGTATCTGTGCAACTCGGCAGGCGGAGCATTGGGTATTGCAGCTGCAGGGTTCGGGTAGAATCGAAGCACAGAAGGTGCAGCTGCACGTCGCGTGCGACGCGACGCATCAACGGTGTGGGTTTTGGACGATGTGGCGGTCCGGTGGTTTCTCAAAACGTTAATAGTGGTTGATAGTGGGGGAGAATCAACAATAGTGCTCAACTGGAGATTTCTCAACCCATAGGGAAGCCCCAAAGTTCTGGGTGGTTTTATACTATGAATGATTAATACAGGATCATAACTGGCCATACCCCTGTTTTGAGCATAGCTGTCAAGAATATGGCTGTGTCCATAAATGGTGGTACCTACTAACCATCCATCAATAACCATGATTGGCAGGAACCCCCACTAGTTTTGGGGGGTACTGCCATGTTTTGGACAACCCATGTGTTACTCTAATTTAGGTGTATGTATACATCATATTATGCCAAAATGTATCCAAATCTGACACCAGTAAGACATCCATTTCAACCAAAGATGAGTAGATCCAACCAAAGAGGAATAGATAGCTAGTAGAGAACCGTGCCAAAGAACCATGCCAGATTGCCTTTCCGACCATTTTCCCTTGAAGGGCTGCAATTCCAATGCCAAAAGGGCGGGCTGCAGGGCACCCACAGCAATGATGAAGCCTGACCTGTGCAGAAACCGGTGGAACTGAAGGAAACAGCAGCCTGAAGCCTCAACGATGATCATGGACCATCACTTACCATCAGTTGCCATCAGTTACCAACATTATCCATCATGAACCATTACGAATTATGAACCATCATCAACCACTATGAACCATCACCAGTCAGTAGTTAATCATGTTTGACCACTAGTTAATCATCATTTAAGTGCCATTGTCCATCATGAATCATCAATATTCACCCTACAAAACCAATCATCATTTCAGCATCAACCAACCATCATTTAACAGATATCAACCATCATTCAACCATCATTTCATAGTCAATCAATCAATGAACCATCCATCAACCATGATTTCACCATTAATTCACCATGTATTGATCGATCTCACGCTGAATTCACCGTGTATTGATCCTTGCTTCGCAGGTGTTACTTGCCACGGGCTGGAGCACCTCCTGGTTAAAGCCCAACCTGGACATCAAGCAGCACACCTCGCAGGTTGGTGCCCCGGTGGCCCAGGAGGATGGAAAGCTCCAAGGGATAAATGCTAGAGGTTTACTGGTTTTTGGTTTTAAGTCAGTGGCTATAGGGGTTATTACCAGTGATAATGGTTAATCACAGGGAATCATGACCAACAGTGGCTATAGGGGTTATAGCCAGTAATACTTGTTAATAATAGGGAATAGTGACCAATAGTTTACTGGAATGAATCCAACTATTGGGATTGCTATTGGGTCCATTGTTTACTGGAAAATTCGTGGTTTAATAGAGGTGAGGTTACTACCATTGATCATGGTTAATAGTAGAGGTTTTTCAGCAACGATAATGGTTGAACAATTACTGGCTATAGGGGTTATAACCAGTTACTTAATAATAGGCGATGATAAACAACCATATAATGATCAAACAACTAACCTTGTCGGTGGTTTGATTGGCATTTTTTTCTTTTCCCAAGTGTGTTAACAAATGGTTGGTTGACTTGCGTATGTTTTTCATGACAAAGTGGTTCAACCACCAAACAGCTTACCTGTGCAGAAAACTCGGATCGTTTCTTTGGCTTTAAAGTGCCCATCACTTCCATAAAAAGGTGACAGTTTCGCAGGTTGAGCGGAGAGGATCCCAAGAAACTTGCTGCAGCAACAATTATATGGGGATGGGTCAATGTTAGCCAACAATGATGGTGGATTACAACCAAGCTATAGGGAAAACAATGGTTAATGATGAGGGAACCAGGGGTACAGGGTTTTGACCCATAGCCGTATAGCTATCCCATGAAGCCTCAGAAGTTTGGTTTACAGACAAGCCATACGGGTATGCGACACAGCTTTGTCCAACGCTGGCTAACACGCTGACAAAGAGTACGCAGTTTCTGTCATTTTCCGGATGCTTAAGAGAAGATCCACAACAACAGCAACAACAACAACAACAGCTTCAACAACAACAAAACAACAACACCACCAACAACAATAACAAAGGTAAGCCGGCATCCCAAGTGTCACATCAATACTTGGCGATGAAGCTCCAAATATGGCTGGTTTTCCTGCAGATTTGCCAGCCATCATCGGCTGTTGGGGTGTAGCAGCCCTCATCCCGCTGTGCGACCAAAGGATGCCCCCAGACAGTAACGACACATGGCCATGTTGCGGCCAGTGATCCAGCTATGAAGTGAACCCACCATCAGTTCATCCATGTGATCGATCAACCATGGAGGAATTTTATTGAACTTGGGAATGTAATTGGGATCCTTTGAAGATCTAATGATCTAGAAGTCATGTAGTTTGTGCTGGTTCCCCCCTGTTAACCATTGTTTTCCTTATTATTGGTGGTGGAAATCCCCAATTAGTTGGTTGGTTAATATTGACCCATGGCCATATCAACAGCTGGCACTTGAAATCATCGAACATAGGGCGGTTCCAACTCGCAGCTGGATCGGCGATGTCAGCCGACACCGCTGCAGGCAGTGCTACTGGAAGTGTCCCAGCACTGCGCTGAGTTGTTGAGGGCGATGCCTGTAATGATCCTGAGAGGGCCAAGGCGGGGCCAGGGCACCGCGGTGAACATCGGGACATCAATGGGAGGAGTTTCCCGTGATTTGGGGGGTTTCTCAAGCCAGTTTGGAGGGAAGCTATGGTCTATTGCTGCAAATGGTCAAGGATGACAACTGGGGGCACCCCTATGACTTGAGAAACACCCAATTAGGTCCGGTTTAGGGGTTCTTTTGCAATGCCCACAGGTTTGAGTTGTGCCTGGTCTTCAGACGTGGTATCAAATGTACCCATGATATGCACACATGTGCACATATATATATATATATATAAACTTACAAATCAAATATGCACACAACACACACACACGCACATCCATATATTTAGCCTATACAAAGAGGAAATAATGGGAACTATGAACACCACGGATGACTATGTATATGTAAATAAAAAATACTGTATACATATGGTACAGCGTTGCAACCCCCCCCCCTCCCCCCCTGGTCATGGTCATGGTCCCCCCCTCCCCCCCCTGTGGTGTGGTGTGGTGGGGTGGGGGGGGTTGGGGTGGGGGGAGTGGGGGTAGGGGGGTGGTATACGAGCAGTGTATAAGTAGTTGATAAATAGTATATAGGTAGTACGTAGGTAGATATCTAATATATAGACAGCACATAGGCAGTGTACAAGTAGTGTTTTGATAGTAAAAAAACAATCAATAGATAGTATATAGGTAGTATATGGTGGTATATAGTATAGTAGTATGTAGATAAGTGTTTAAGTAATATATAAATAGTATATAGGTAGTACGTAGGTAGATATCTAGTATATAGT
>VSDK01027227.1:508259-524415 GCA_009767595.1 Symbiodinium kawagutii | reverse complement strand
TCCAACTCACCGTTTCACCATTTTTTTTCTTACAATAAAACTCTGAATTTTTTGCAATTATGGTTTCCAATCAATCATGCCAAAACGCTTTATTTTTCTTATTTTTTCTCATTTTTCCCTCATTTTTTCTCATTTTTCAAATTTTTTTTAAAAAGAGAATCCTCACCTGACTAAAACCCACCACTCTACACCCCTACTTTCGGTTAGGGATATTAGCGCCCAAAATGATTGCAAATCATGCCCGGAAGGGCCGTCGCTATTATCCGCTAGTAGAACAGCCATGTTTCACCCAATTTTTTGCACAGAAACGGACGTATGAACAGAGTAAAGTCACTGACACCTACACGCCTTCAGCTTTGCAAGGCGGGCCGGAACAGCCGCGGGGGCTACCCCAGCGGAGCCGAAGTGTATCCCACAGACGCTCAGCAAACAACAGCGCCGAGAGAAAAAGGGCAGCGAACAGCCGTGGTCTTAGATCACAAGCATCTATTCAAATTAGGCGACAAAAACGCACACACAGAACACGCAATAATAGACAACTCTTCAGGTCTTTCAGCCACACAGCGTCGCAGCAATGCGAGGTGTTGGCCCACCGCGCAATGTTTTCAACCAGGGCTCTGGAAACCTCCACAAACAAGGAAAAATCGCACAGATATCAAGCACGCAGGTGGCTTTTCCACCAGTTTAAAGAAGAACCGCGAAAACAAAACCAAAAGTCTTTCCGCACACATCACCCAAAGCTTTCCTATAGTGGAAATTTTCGCATTGGCACACTCAATTGCAAAGGGTTGAAGACAAACGGCAGTGAGGTAAAACAACAGCTCTTGATCACCGCCATGCAAAAATACAAAATTGACATCCTTGTGCTACAAGAAACGCACATCAACACCAATAGCTCTGAAACCATAAAGGGTTTCACTTTCATATATTCTACAAGCATCTCTGACGAACAGAGAAAGAATGCCGAAACAGCGAGACAAGAAATGAAGGGGAGAGCCAAAGGAGACGGCAGGGCGTAGGCACCAAAACTCACAACCTGCTGAAGACAGAGAACATCATGGTGTGGCCATAGTTCTTAATCCAATCGCCAAACTATGTATGACTGACTTTGAACAAATTGACGGTAGAGTAATGTCTGTATCTTTAAATTCCGCAGGTCCTCCTATCCGTGTCATTAATGCTTATGCGCCGCAAAGTGGTGTTAATACCCAGCAGAAAGAAGCTTTCTATGACCTACTTGAGGGACAGTTGAATAAATTTCCTAGAGCTCATGTCAAATATATCCTCGGTGATTTCAACGCTCCTTTGCACACGAGATGTGAACATGAATCCATGCTTGGCCCGCATATCTTTGGCAGAGGGCGCCATTATTTGCGCCATGTCTCCGATGAGGTGATGGAAAACAGACGCTTGTTTTTGAATTTCTGCGCTGACAGTGATTTGTTTGTCATGAATACTTGGTTCCAAAAAACACCCAATCATCAGCTGACTTTTCGTGAGCCTGCGACACGTCACGAACCACCATGGGATGCCAGTAGATTTGCGCAATTAGATTTTGTCCTTGCTCCAGCTAGGTGGAAAAATTCAGTTCAGGATGTTACAGCCAGAACTCAAATTTTCACTGATTCAGACCATTATATTGTCACTGTTGATTGTCGCATAAAGTTACAGGCTAGAAGAAAAGTAAATCGCACTCCAAAGTATCGCTCGCCGTCGCATGGTCAAAAACAAAAGTTCAACAACGAATTGAATGGACACCTAAGTGAAGTTCAGCAAATTGACATGAGCACAGTGATGCAGTCCATAGAGCGTGCAGCAGCAAATTGCTTTACTGCCACCCCTGCGGCGCAAAGGCAGCCCCACATTTCCGATCGAACCTGGCAAAAAATCGTAAGGAGGAATTCAGCCCATGAACAAAACGACTGGGCTTCCGTGGCGCAGCTGACTGCAGAAATCAAAAGAGACGCAAAGCAAGACAAAAGAAGATCGCTGTTGAAAACTCTTGAGCAGTGTCGCAGTTCTAAAGAAAAATGGGAAGGTCCTAAGTTACTTAAATCAAAACGTGTCATTAAATTCACGAAATTAAAAGACAGACATGGCAATAGGGTAGGCTTTAACCACCGTGCAGAAGCAGTTGCGGACTACCTGCACCACGTGCAATGGTGCCCTGCGCCAATCCCAGCCGAAAAACGCCGACCAAAGATTGTGTGATTTTACCATCCAAGAAGTTGTTGACGCAATTTAAAAAAATGAAGCCAGGAAAGGCGCCTGGCCACGATCAGATTAGCATTGACACAATAAAAGCCATCAGCCAAGAAAATTGCCGCTTCCTTGCTGAAGCCTTGAATGTTTGGTGGCGCTCTGAAATAATTCCGCAAGAACATCTAAAAGCCATGGTCGTTTCTATATTTAAAAAAGGTAACACTCAAGATATTTCCAATTACAGGCCCATTTCTTTATTAACTTGTGCATATAAAGTGTTCACTTCTGTTTTGCAATCCAGAATCGCTGAAGCCATCGATCCATACCTTTCCCAAACACAATATGGTTTCAGACGTGCGCGCTCCACGCAACAACCCTTGTATATTGCCAGGCGCATCCAAGATGGGCAGTGAATTGCTGATCGGTTTCTTAGACTGGCAGAAGGCTTTCGATAAAATCAACCATAGCCGTATGTTCGAAGCTTTGGAAAGAATGAATATCCCCCCGAAAATGCTCCGAATTTTGCAATCTGTGTACCATCACCCTACCTTCCAGGTTGAATTTGACGAGTTTAAGTCTGACGTCTATGAGCAGCAAGCTGGGATTCGCCAGGGGTGCCCCCTTAGTCCATACCTTTTCGTCATTGTCATGTCGGTAATGTTTACTGATATACGTGCTGAACACCACAGATTTCTCAGTCATGGGCACCTTGATCACATCTCATTCATGGAAATTCTTTATGCTGATGACACACTGCTGATTACCAAAAATACTCGAACTATGAACAGGCTTTTGCACGCTGTTGAAGAAGAATCGCAATATTATGGTTTGAATCTCAATAAAGAAAAATGTGCCGTCGTCTCTTCTCTAGTGGAAGACATGATGTTAGGTTCAAGGACGGCGCCCGTGTGCCACATGAAGACCAAGTTTCATACCTCGGTGGAATCATCACACGACAAGTTGATATCCGTGCTGAAGTTGAAAGCAGAATTTCGGCAACCATGGCCGTTTGGAAACGCATGCACATCTTTTTCAAAAACGCGAATTGTCCAGTCAGATGGAAACTCATTGTATATAACAGCATGATACGCTCGAAACTCTTATATGGACTCGAAACCGTGGAGTTGACAAATTCATTGCTTGGTCGACTTGAAAGTTTCCAATTGCGAGGGCTGAGGAAGATCCTGCAGATGAACACCACGTTCATCGACCGCAGAAACACAAATGCCGAAGTATACCGCAGGGCAAATGAAGCCGCTGCAACTAGACATAACCCTTTGCCCAAACTAACTTGGAGCATAAAACAATGCTTACATGAAAAGCGGATCAAGCTAACTGGTCATATTTTGAGGGCCGACAATAGAGACCCAATGCGACAGGTTAGTTTCCGTAGGGACAGTGCTACCCCCTATGCCCCTATGTTCAGGAGGCCTGGGCGGCCTAGGAAAAATTGGTTAGCTACTTCTTTAGATTTATGTTGGCAGAAAAATCACGATCTTCCATATGCTAATAACCAATTGCAGCAGCAGCAGCTCCTAGCTGATGCCAGAAACCGAATGTTTTAGCTCCACTCTTGCCACTTGAAAGTGGCCATCGCTATTACCCGCTATTTTCGCAGCTCTCATGCCTGATGCTTCTCCCTGATGTTTCACCGCGTCCCTGTGATTTCCTAGTCGGACGCATGTATATTCAGTCTTGATTTGCATTTTAATTGTTATCTAGACCAACCCAGCGTGTTTTCGTTTCTACCACCGGAGGTGCCAAACGGGCACTTGTATAGGAAGGTGTGCAGTTGGTTGATTTTCTTTATTTTTGCTGCAATCGTTTTTTGAGTTCCGCTGTCAACCTCCTCTGTGCCTTGGCTTGCCAAAAAATAGGGCTATGGGTCAAGCAGTTAACCAACCAACGTTCATGGAGGATTTATCAACAATAATAAGGGAAAACGAGCTGGTTAATGATGGGGAGCCAGGGGTACGAGGTTTTGACTCACAGTCATAGGTGTGCGTTTCATTGTTGATTCAGTGTGAACTTGATTTAAATTAAATGTTAACTAGCTAGTTATATCTAACATTGCCAAAACTAGAAGTTTCCACTTGGGGGGTTCTCAAAATGGGAGTACCCCCAGCTATCATCCAGTTTATTGACCGTCTACAGTAATAGACTAACCGTAACTTTGGGTGTTCCCAAGCCCTGGCTTGAGAAACCACCATATTGGTCGGATTGTTGCTTATTATCCCTATCCCTATCCCTCCAGTTACCTCTATAGTGGTTAACCAGCTGGTTTCTACCATTGTTATTTGGGGTTGGTTACCTACTATAATGGTGACTGGATGCATAGGGTATGATTAACCTGTCTCAGCCATTTTTTTATCTATTATTAACCACCATTTGTTGGTTTCTCAGAATATGGGACCCCCCGAATCATCCATGATTAAACATTTTTAGTACCAACCATATTTAGGGTACCCACATTTTTGAGAAACCACCATATAGTAGCTGTTTGACCACTCTTGTTGGCGATTATTCCTTGTCAATCCCCACTATTAACTGTTATAGATATGGTTGGTCTACTATTATGTAACTGGTAGTTTCCGCTGGCTCTTCAGTTCTCTTCATCAGAGCCGGTTTCTCCCAGGCGTCAAGCTCGTAGAGAAGACGCTCTCGAACGATCTGCCCTCTTGGGACAGTGGCAATGGCTGCCGTGTGACGCGGCTGCGAGGAGGCTGAGCATGAAACGTGGGTGGTGGTTTTATTGTGGTTATAGAGGAGTTTATAGGGGTTATGTAGGGGTATTAAACCACTAATTATGGTTGATGATACGGGTGATAAATATTCACAATGATTAATGATAGGGGATAATCAGAAGGAGCGTACAACTATTACACAAGTACTAGTTGTGTTCGTTTGACATTGTATTTATTTTCCTCCCTCGTATCTTTTAACAAACAGTTGGTTGATTAATTCATGTGGGTTATAACCACCACTGAACAAAACCTTGCAAACTACAGAGTTTTGTTGCCTGAACTGGTGATGTCTCCGCAAGACAGATCGGTGGGAAGGGTGCGTTCTTTGAGGGGTAGTTCATTGAAGCAGCTGTCAATAAACACAAACAGCCCATGATTGAATGGCCAGGGAAGTATGGTAGACCATTTTTTGCAAGTCAAACCATCTTAAACCGTTTCTTCACTAGAAAATTGATAGTTTGACAATAATTGTTGTTGTATTTTTTTCAACTTAGATTTTTGAAATCAGTGACTTTACATTGTGTTTTGTCAAAGCTTCTTTTGCTTAGAAAGCTGGTTTAATTTAAAATCTCAACTTTGAGGTTGGAATCGATTCACTTCAGGCACTCCATGCTGAGACAAAACGCGAAATCACCAGCTGCTACAAACCTGATCAGCTGGTTGTTACAGGGTGTGCCTGATGACAACCGTGAACAAGAAGGATAACCATTGGCGAAACAGCAACCAGCATGTGATGCTTGGTCGTACTTGATGGTGTGCAATGTTTTGTCATTAGCAGGGAACATTTGATGCTTAGAAGTGGTACATTTCCATACTATGCATGATTATGGTGACTTGTTTCTGATGTGCAAGCAGTTTGTATACCCCACCATTGACCACTCCATGAAGCACCGCTTACAGTACCCAGTTGAACTAATCCATAAGCATGAGTAATATGTTGCTTGTTGGGGATTCCGATTTCCTGCTTGATTCCAGATTTCTTTATCAGCCATGACTACGGTTTAATCAGCGTTAACTCATTTCAATCATACCATTATTAACCATCATAAGCCACTGCTCGCCATTCTATGATAGCCATGGTCAATATTAATCATTAAAGGTTGATAATGTAGATGGTCAACATAAAACATGTTCAATCAATCATTATCAATCAATATTAGTAAACCATTAGTCACCATAACCATCAATAATTTTCGAACAATCATAACAACCAGCATTATCAACCAACCATCATAGTGACTACCATTGGTCACTATTGTACCATCATTAACTACCACTATCAATTAACAGGTAACCATTATTGTTTTCCATTCTTCAGCAGATTGTCATCGATATTCATTTATCTATTGGCAGTTAGTGGTGGTAGCTAATTGAACCATTAGCTATTGTACAGTGGTAACCATCATTCATCAATCTTCCACGATGGTAGTTAATGATGGTTACCGCAGTACAATAGTTAATGATGGCAGTTAATGATGGCAGTTTTTCATTCTCATTCCATTCTTCAGCAGCTTTTCCTGGCCGCTGTCATCGGATTGGCCACTAAGACTGGCTTACACGGAGTGGTTGGTGGCCTTGAGGACCGGTGCGGCGGGCTATGTTTGCTTGAACTACTCTAAGAACTGGGTGAAAGACTATGTTTGGTTTTGTGAGGTCTGTGGCAAGAATTGATTTATACGAATTCGATCTCTTTAGTTTGCTATATATCTATGCACAGGTACTTGGGCACATTGGGGGCATACATGTATTTGCATGTGCACATACACACGGATTCATGTGTATGTATATATGTGTGTATATAATATATATATATACATATATATATATATACATATCTGTGTGAATACTAAATATAAATATATATATATATATATAGATATCATATATCTGTGTATTAAATTTATATAACTATACATTCAATTGGAGATACAGATGTCAAACCTATGGATGTCCATGTGAGACACACGACGGCCTGGTGACGCAGCATACAGGTTGAACACAGCCGATAGCATGGTTGATCTCACTCCAGTCATTGCCAGAGTTGTCACCAGGGTGCCTACTTTCTACTTCCCGGCTGGCAGAAGCCATGAAGTCATGACCGTGTGTTTTTTTCTGAAGAATCTCAAGGTAGCGATCATCAGGGTTGTTTTTTTCACCTATAGTTAGGCCGTTTTGTAGGTCAACGTTGGTAAAATTTGGCATGCATGGAGTATTTGGGTAAACATCAACATGAACAAACTTGATCCATCTCAGTAAGCCTCGTTGATCATGACAAATTGATTCTCAGCAGAAACTCTTAACCATTCACCATCAATAATTGCTATTGTTAGTTTATGAACAGCTGGATCACCCAATAGATGGTATATGCGCCTAATATTGTTGACAATAGCTGCTTATCATTTTTAAATTCTTCATCAACCCATGCTGAACCATTACCGGTCACATTATCAATCATTCTTATCCTTGTTCATCCAGTTAATACTTACCAACATCAACCATTTAGCCATGATCAACCATTGATCATTACTAATCGATACCCATCAATTAACCGTGATCGAAATCATTTTCTCACCAGCAATTATAGATGTTATCCAAACCATGATCAACCAATATAGCTCATTACCAACAACTGCAAACCATTGTTCAACATCATTGGCCAATATCAATTACTACTCATTCTTAACATCATTAACATTTACTGACCGCTACTAACCATTACTAACCATTACTAGTCCTTGTACTTCGCCACTGCCAAACCCACCCATGGCTCAGCGTAACGAATCGCAGGTCCTTCCGACGACGCAGTATGTTCCCATCGACGGTTCGCCAACGGGCGTGCTGAATGAACCCAACTGTTCCTGGGATGACCGCGGTGGTCACAGGGCCACAGCTTGCGCCGCGGGGCGCGGCTGACACCAAAGTGGAGCTGTTCTTTGGGAATATCTTGGGGCAACCATTGGGTATGCTTCAAATGGGGTGTTTTTCATTGAATTGAAAACGACCTGTTTTGAAGCAACCCTGACGGTTGTTCAATGATAATAGGGGGTCAGTTTTGCAATAGGATCTGGCATGATCTGGCTGGATTTACCGGGATTCCAACTTTGAGGACCGTGCTATTTCTTTGTAGAGTCAGAACTATCCCAAACATTGGCCGCAAGAAATTACTTTAGCGTGGGTTGATTGCCACTTATAGGGGGTTACAAGCCCATGGTTCGCTGGCGCTGGAGGCACTACTCTCTCGAAAAGCAACAAGGAAGCTAAGAGCACCATTTGTTCCATGAACTGGTGGATTTTCCATGCAACCAGATTAGTTTACGAGAGTGCAACTAGCCGTGGTGAATCGGCCTGAGTTGGGATCCCTCTTCATCAACCACGCAGGCGGCTTTGCACATCCGGATATCACATATCCACCGCTGGATATTGATATGGTCAACACAATCATCACCATCCATGTCATCATTAACCATGACCATGCTATGCCCCACGCAGATTGTACGTACAAACAAGTGAGGATGTTTTCCTTATTTGAGCTACATGAGTTGGAACTGAAACAAAAAGACCAAAGAAAACATCCTTCCGCAGCGATGTGCAGGACAGGACCGGCACACAGACGCTGCCAGTCACCTGTCCGGCTTGGCTGGAAGTGCTCCCCCACAATGGTTGTTTTCCACACCCGAATGGCAGTTCCCCCAGACCATTCCCAGTTTTCGCCGTACTACACTTGCTTATACCTCAACCAAAACTATGTCAGATGGCCATGGTTGCTAGGTTATCCAGGTAGCCTTTATCCAAACATCTATGTTTGTCAATAAAAATCCATGTGCCGTAATGAGCTGGGATTATCATAGCTACAAGGTGAGGCCCCCAAACGTTAGCTAAGTCAGTTTATACCTATGCTAACTATTGGTTATGGTGGGTATAACATGGTACAACCATACTTCAATGGCTTATGAAGCAACTTATACTGGTTGGTGGTTTCAGTCACATTGTTTATTTTCCCTAGTGATTATTAACCAATGGTTGGTTGACTGGCGCATATTTTTCATGACGGGGTGGTTCAACCACCGACCAGTAATGATCATTATCAACGATTCTTGCCACATATAATCATTATTAACACTATTAACCATTATTAACCACTATTCACCACTATTAACCATTATTGACCATTATTCACCACTATTAACCACCATTACTCACTAGTTAACCATGGGTGGTTCAACCACCAAGCAGTGTAGCTAGGGGCTGGTCACCTTGGAGACGTCTCAGGTGATCCGGGCTCACCGGTGGGCTGCCGTTTGTCTGGAGGATCTCGACAGGACTACAAGGTGCCCCGGGGCCCAGGTGATCATGGAGGTTTATTGATGTGAGTTTTGGTAAAAAGTTCACTTATTTATTGATGTGAGTTTTGGTAAATACTTCACTTATTGACTCATATGAATATTTATTGATAAATTCTATTGAATCAATTTGTGATGGAATTGTACGGAATATTTATCATGTTCACTTATTGCTGTTCATCGATTTATCATGAAGATTGTTGAAAGATTTGGTCTTAGTGCAATCAACTATTGTTGATAGATTGTTCATTGCTGTTGATTTATTGTTGATTGCTAGATTTATTGGTTTTTACCAAACTATTGTTGATTTTTCTCAATCATAGAGTGATGATTGGTCATTGCCGTTAATGATAGTTGGTTGTGAGTAATCGTGCTTGAAGACCATTGATAGTGGTTAATCGTGGAAAATGATCATTGTGACAAAGAATGGCTGATGGTTCGGGCCACTGCAAGTAGCTCGGCCAGGATAGAGGATTGAACTTGAGCAGCCCATGGTTGGGGTTGTCGGGGCTGGTGAAGTCCGTTCGTAGCCCCCAGCAAAGGTGCCTACTTCTGGTGCCTTGGGATGTGAAAAACCAGGGGTGCAGGCATCCGCACATATGGCTATGGGTCAATATTAACCAGCCAATATGGGGGACAATAACCAGCAATAATCGGGAAAACCATGATTAATGATAGGTGAACCAGGGGTACAGGGTTCTGACCCACTGCCATATATATTTCAAGCTGATATCACAGGGCACTGGGTATTTGGATCCTGGTACTTGGTTGGCTTTCCTGATATCTCTGACGGGGGCCAGGCCGGATGAGCATGGGTCACTACCATAAATCGACCGCAGAGAAGATCTTCACACGACATCCCAACAAGAAAACACACACTTTGGTGATTTTTTGCGATGTGAACATCAGTTTTGTTTGATTTTTTTCATGCCTTGTTGTATTGTGCGATTTTGGTGAGCTACTCTCTGGCCAGCTCACCTGGTAAACTGCGGAAAATCCTCCAGCCATTCAGATATCTTCCCTGTCACGTTACAAATCCCACGGAGCGATCGACGATCAGGACGCCAAATTTCCTTGCGCCTGGTGTTTCCCTCATTTGGGGCGCAATTGATTGGGACGTGCAGGATCGTGCAGGAAGCGATGAACGCCTGGTTTCCGATGTTGTTCGTTGGCTCCTGAGTTTGGCGGACCTCTTGAAAGATCTGAAGAAAGTGGTATAACAAAAAGAAGAAAAAAGAGAAAGAAGAAGGAAAAGATGAAGAAGGAAAAGAAAAGGAATGGCACAGGAAGCGAAAAATGAAAAGAAAAAAGAGTATAAAAAAGGAAAGAAAAAGGGGAAGAGAAGAAAGAAACAGAAGAAGAAGCAGAGGTCTCACAAACGCGTCGCGAAGTTGAGACAGCCAAGAAGGATTTGCGTGTGCTCAAAGCGATACATATTAGCAGTGAGCTTCTTCAACATTCTAAAACTAGTGGCTTCCAATTGGGGGGCGTTACTCGGACAAACCTGAGAAGGGTCCAACCGATACATGGAAATTGACCTAAAGGTCCTTGTAGGGAATGTTGTTGACAATGCCGGTTTTGACACCAAATCACTACTTTAAAGCTACTTAAATCCCCTGGATTCTTGAACAAAGCGTTTGGAACTACTTAATCACAATCAATTATGTAGAAAGTCTAAGTGTAAAACTATTAATCACTCAAGTAGTCTTAGATCACTATTTCAATCACCAAGTATTCAACAACTACTTAATCACTATTCATCACTAGAAGTATTGAACAAAACAACATAATAATCATCATTAATCACCATTAATCACCACAATCAAAAAAAATAACATGAAGCAAGGCACATGAATTAACTGCCATTAATCACTTAGAAATCATGATTAATCTATTAAATCACCATTTATGACCCAAAATCACATGAAACAAGTCTAAATCCCCAAGCGGCTTGCCGGCGGTGTCAACACTGGCCCACGTGGCGAAAACACGCGACGCCGCCTGGCCGGTGGCCTCAGACCTTTGGCGGCACCTACGGTTTTCGTTTCATGCTGGGCACCAGCGACCACGAGGCCGGAACTGGCATGGTCATGGGTGTTTAGCCGGGAGGGTAACCCCAACTGGTTATGGTTGGTTTATGAGTGGTTAACAATGGTCATCAACAAGGTTATCAACGATGGTTAGTATCTATGAGTGGTTAAAGATGGTTATTAACAAGGGGATAATGAGCAACACTAGGGGATAGACCAATTATAATGGTTGGTTTTGAAAAATGACTATGGATGAATGATTGGGGGGTACCCCCATTCTATCAAGACACCCATATTGAGCATCAAAAAGGGTTGGTGCTTTGATTGACATTTTTATTTTCCCAGATGTATTCACAAAAGGTTGGTTGGAGACAAGGTCAAGCCCTCAACCACCCAACACAAGGTTAGTTCACATGCCAGCAAGGGTAGTGCCAACCCCGGATGAAGCGAGCCACCCCTGGTTGATTAATTGGGGGGTATTACCCCAAAAGCCCCTGTTTCCCATCAAAAAGATACACCCCTGATAAATAAACCTAGGGTTTATCTTCATCCGGGGCTGATTCCTCATTAAGAAACCTAGGGTTTAGCTTTGTCCAGGGTTAACATTACTTGGTCACTGGTCAGTGATGGGATACGGACAGCTGGGAGTTCAGAGTACCCAACCGCGAGACCTGGGTTTTGAGAAATTTCAGCTTTCATGACATCAATCTCTGATATGGTGGTTTCTCAAAATAGAGGACCCCTAGAAATACATCGCGTCCCAAGGTGTTGGGTGGAGCGATGTGGGAGATTTCTAATAATCGAGGTACCCAACAAAGGATTGGTTTATTACTATGAATGATGAACATTGGATGATTTGGGGGGTCCCTGCTTTGAGAAAGACCCATATGATCGCATGTAGTGCAAGCAAAGATTTGGTCGGCGGTTCATGGCAGGTCGGAGAAGTGTTTGCCTACCCTGGTGTCTCTTGCTACTTGGGTGATCATCCCACTGAGTAACCATGCTCAGTAACACTATATGGGTTATACCATTGATAAGTGGCTTGTAGGGAAGATAGTCTAGAAGTTTTTGCGATCGCGAGTTGAAGAAGTTCAATCCTTTATGAAATGCATGCCACGGCTCGAGGTTTTTGTGTGAGGATTGCAGCAAAGTTGCAATCATGAGCGAACGGCCTAAAAAAAGGCCAAATCTGGAAGAGGTGAATGGACCAGCCTATAATCCATTCCTGCGACCTGCGGAGGAAGCCGGAGACCCTTTGCCAGTGCCGTATCCACTGCCCACGCGATGAGGATTTCTATGATGTCCATGATGTGTGGTCTCCCAGGGCGATCATTGATTTCACAGCCAATGACTTGACCCCGGCCGTTGTGGCATTGGAGTTGAAACTCCCATATTTGGGAATTGTTTTCACTGAGGTGCACATGACGGCTGGCTAAAAGCATCTCGCTGAGATGGTTCAATGGACCATTTTGGCTCACCGGTTTTGTGCAATGTCCATCTTCGGGGTTGTTGCATCTACAAAAGTTAGTTTTTCCTTGTTTCTTCTTTTTTATTTTTCTTCTTGGTATACACACTTCTGTTCTCTTTAGGGATATACGTACATACAGGCACCTACCTACTCACTTACTTACTGCCATTGCACACACACAGATTTTACTCTTAAGTTCGGCACATTTCAATACAGTCACCCCTGGCTTCAACAGCCACAGCTGTCAGGCACGTGGGTTTCACACCTCGAAAGAGGTCGACGTTTGTTACTGCAATAGCGACTGCGATGTTCGGGCCACCCAGCGGATGGATGGCTGTTGCTGGCTGTTGCTGGCTGTTGCTGGCTGTTGCTGCCTGTAGCGATGAGCTGAGCCCTTCCGGGTATCCACAATGACTATGTCCTTTTCAAAGAGCGACCGGGAGTGGTGCAACTCAATTGTAGGTTGTCGTTATTGTTGTTGGAAAACTATCATGCTTTGAAAATGGCCACTGCAGCGACGATGTTGAGCGTCTCACGTGTTTTTATTTTTCTGTTTGTTTCATGGTTTGTTCACTTTTTTAGCTGTGTGTTTCGTGCTGCTCACATAGATTATGGTACGATCTTTTGAATTCCACTTGATCATTGTTGGTGATCTAAATCATCTTGGCAACGAATCCCCATATGTTCCCAGCTGAAGGTAGAAAGAAATGATAAATGAACAAATCCACCTACAGTATGATATCTATGATTATTGATTAACCATTACCTATTAACCCTTTATATTAACCGTATTTATCAACCATGTTTATAAACCATATTTACTAACCATACTTAATTAGCCATTATCAAACATAGGTATCCTGGTACAACTCAGCAGTGTGTATTGCCATGGCCTTGTGGTGCATGTTTGATTCCTTTGGAAGTGGTTGTCAACCAGTGGTTCGCATAGCCATCGATATATCCCAGTTATGTCCCCAGCTAAAAGTAACCAATAAGGGATGATAAACAATGGCAATGAAAATAAGAGTTCACAGTACAGAATGAACTCGTTGCCAGGTAATGTATGCCATTCGTTACCCAGTTACGGTTGCAATAACACAGATTTTTTGGGATTTTCAGAACTAGGAATTTGTTATCAAAATCCCAGTAACCAATCAACCAACGAAGCATCATGGAAGGAGGTCTTGCCCATTTGCACATGCCTTGCTTGCCGCACCCAGATCGGTTCCAGCTGGTTCAAAGTGGGCAGCATGCGGGTCAGTTGGGGCGACCCAGGATGCTGAACGGGCAGAACTGCCACGGACGCAGTGTGTGCGTTTTTGTTGATTAGTTGATGAATGTTGATGAAATTGCGGGGAACAGTTTCTTAGTTTATAGTCGGTTTAGGTACATAGTTGATAATTAGATGATCGGTTTAAGTAGTTGATAGATGACCAACTCACCTGGTTAAGTCAAACATGACCCAGTGCCTGTTTTGTTTACCTGGTTGAGAGGGCGATTTTGACAGGTCAGCTTCCCAGAGAGTACATGCAAGTAGTTCTACCGGCAATAACTGTGGCCCACAAAAACATACATTTCTTTAAAAATGTCATGGTAGCAAAGTAGCACAGCTATGAATAACAGTTGTCATGTCAGCGGTGTTGGTTCATCTTGAAAATATTAACCATCACGTGACACCTGCTATTGACGAGCTGAAACAGCACATCTTGAAGTCATCAAAGCATTTGGGTTCTATTGGCAGGAGCTTTCGAATGATGTTGTCGCTTCTATAGGTGGTGACACACGATAACTGTTTTGCCAGGAGCCGTTAGGAATCTGAGCTAAGATTACCCGCAAATTGTGCATGGGTGGAGATGGAACAGAGCAGCCAATCACTCTGCACGTTATTGCAAAATATGGCACCGCAGATCCTAGTTGCGTCGGTGTTTAATGCTGAGTAGTTCCAACATGAATTTCATCGATGCAGTAGCTATGTCATCAGCGACCTTATTAATTTCACTAAGGGGTCACCAGATTCAAGTGGATTCAGCAGCAATTGGACTCCCTTTGCGGCCAAATCAGCAAATTGCTATGTTTCTTAAATAGGGATTCGAAAATTAGTTTGGGATGATTGATGGATTATTTTTTCAGAATCAGAAACACGAACATGTGTTCAGCAGAGTTGTTTTGCACAATTCTTTGAACCGGTATGTTTGCTGGGCCTGAAGATGTCATAGAGGAGCTTTGGCGATCCGATCATGGTCAGTATAGTGGATCATCGTTGTGCTGAAATTGTGTGGAACCAATGATTCAAATATAGGACGTCATCAGAGAGGTTTGTCATCCTTTGTCAATCATGATTACGCAGGCACAAAGTCACATAGTCAGTATGTGCCTGCTAGTAAATTGGCAATGTCACTATCATTATTAGTAAATCCGATCGTCCGAAATAATAGCAGGCACATAATCACGCCTTATCGCTTCTGTTTTTTCCAAAGTGGTGAATGATTCGGCGATGATTGTAATCATTGAATTATCTCAAAACACAAGGTGACATTGATAGTAACATGAAAAATCATTACTGCAGTATACTGTCATTGTTGTTCAATGATCAATAGTGCATTCAGTATAGTGACCCCACTACTGATCTGAGCCAACTGTGTCATTTTGGCTTTGCAGAAGTGCGATCGCAGGCGGCCGCAGACTTGAAGCGCCCGTGCGAAACTGCCGAATCGGTTGATGAAGCAACGCCCAGCGGGGGGGCAGGACCGCGAAAAGTCGTCGCGCCATCGACCACATTGCGGAGATAATCGCGACAGGCACTCGCGTGACAGCCGCGACTGTGCGTCAGCGGAAGATCTCAGAGACAACGAGGACGACGTCGCGCGGATGCAGAGCCATGGTTTCCTGTTCGCTTGGGTGAAGCTGGGGCGACCCTATTGATATGTCGAAGAGAGCTGATTTCCCACCTTTGGCACTTGCAACGATGAATTCATTGAACCTCCAAGCTATAGGGACACTTTGTCCAATACAAATCTGTTGGCAATTCCTCCCCCCCAATGGGACGATTAATATGCTCTTCAAGTCAAGTCTGAAGAAATAAGATGCTTGGTGCAAGGGAAGTGGGGTACTTTGCTGAGTAAGGCTAGTTTCGTGGTTGATGATGCAGGGTGGTTCTGTGCAGCGGTTTCGTTTGTCCTATGTTTTGAAGATCAATGGCCGAGGTCGGGGTGGCTGTTGTTTTCTGGCAAATTGACCGGTTGCGATGCAGACGTTGGGACAGTGTTTCTCTCGTATCCATCATTTGTGAGTTCTACGATGCGCTGTTTTTTCACCACTGGATCTGGTTTCATGGCACAAGATGTCTAGCAATTGAGAATTGCTGCAGGAATG
>VSDK01027227.1:467482-502980 GCA_009767595.1 Symbiodinium kawagutii | reverse complement strand
GCCCCCCCCAGCCAGTCGCAGCTCCCAGGGCGAGCTCCAACGGCGAAGTCGCTGGCGGGGTGAGATATGTGAGGCTTTCCCTATGGAGATGATAATAATGGTTAATAATGGTTATATATGGTTATAGGTGGTTGATCATGATCATTATCTGGTTACTTGAATGTGCACCTGTGGTTAGTTCACCATGGTTATAACCCCTATAGCCGGTAGGTTATAACCCCGTTACGAAACCATGGCCAGTGACCACTTACGAGCCGTGGGGGTGCACATCCAAGCAAGGGTCACTTTGATGTCCCAAGTGGACATCACCGGGCTATGGGTCAAGCAGTTAACCAACCAATTTCATTGGGGATAATCACAAGCAAACCGTCGAAAGCCATGCTTAATAGTGGGGGAACCAGGGGTACAGGGTTTTGACCCATAGCCACCCAACCATTGTGGGAATCATCCCAAACTGTCATCCAGTTCGGTGATGTTCAACGTCCGTAAAATCGGATATTTACCAACCCCTGTTTTATCAAAAATTGTTGGTTTATCACGGTTATGACATATAAGCTAGTGGTTTGGTTTCCAAATAACATATTATGAATATGCGGTTGTTATATAGTGGTTGGCAATGGCTATTCACAAGGGGATTATAAGCCAGTAATAGGGGATATAGTTCAAGTATAACGGCTGGTTTCCCTACTGAATATGGTTGTTATTGGATGGTTGGCAAGTATCACCATATGGTGGTTTATTACTCATAGATGGTTAATATTGGATGGTTTGGGGGCCCCCTATTTTGAGAAGCATTCATATGGTCATTAAGCAACATTTGCTAAGGTTTAATGAGGCTTGCTAATTCTAGTCATGAAGAATTAATTATGGTAAATGATGCTTAGTGATGCTTGATGATGGGGAATGGTCGTCAAATTGTGGTTGATTGAGGAACTGTTGGTTCTTGATGGTTAATTGATGTTTCATGATGGATAGTTCATGGATGTTGAATGATGATTAAGCCAGAACGATTCATTGTTGCTTAATTATGACCAGTAACGGTTCGTGATGATTAATAGTCACTACACAATAGTCGCTCAGAGTTTTTGTAGCCCTTAAGAGCAACACGAAACAATGAGTATCATGCTGAGATATGAGTAATCAAATGACCCAATCTTTAAGCATCAATTAGCCATTATTGAACCATCATTAACAATATCATTCTTTAGCCAGAACAACCACCCACCAGAAACTGTAATCAAAACCATTGCCAAGCATTGACTCTAATCATCGTTGGTTGTTGTTCACATTGCTAAGCAGAAACCATCACAAATCTTCCATAAGTATATAAATTTGCTAATCAAAAATCATCAATCATCACTATAAAATCATCCATAACCACAAAAATCATCAATCGTCGCTATCACCACAAAATTTCCATAAATCTTCCCGGTCCTCCCAGGTTTTCCCAGGGCCTTTCAAGCGAAGTCGCTGCGTCCACGAACTACTTGGGTCCGGCAACCGATGGGTCCACCGGGGGCGCGCAGGTGCAAGTGGGGCTGACCAATGATATTAATCAGAGTAATTGGTAGTATCAGCCATGAAATTCGCTAATAATGGTTAATAAACCATGGTTAATGATGGTTGATGTTAGTTGATTGTTTTGTGCTCTCTCGAAATTGGGGACCCCGCAAATCATTCAATTTGAAATGTTTGTAGCAACAAAGGATCCATTTGGGTTCCTATTTTTGAGAGATTTACATAGATATATATATATATATATATAGATATATATATATAGATGAATATTTATATATATATATATATATACAGATATATAGACATATGTGTGAGAGAGAGAGAGAGCCATCCTGGAGTAGATAGTATGGAATTGGACCATCCCCAATAGGTAAATTGCTTTGATATATATTATGGGGGGGATATTCTATTTACTCCAGTATGGTTGTATATCTGTATAGATATGTACAGTGATACTAACCATTAATAAAACATGATTAGCCAGTTCTATGGTTGATACTAACAGTTGATATTGTTGATATATGTTGATTGATATGTTGATAGTAGAGAATGAGATTGTTACGAATGATAACCATTGCGGTCAAGCCGCTAACCAACCCAACTTATTCGGCCAACTTATTTGGTTGATACTGATGAATTCAGCAACAGGGATATGCGACATACCAACTATGTGACGAGCTGGGTTAACCATCCAATGTTTGATTGATTGACTAGGAATGGTTGAATAGCGATGGGTTCATGATAGTTGCCAATTGCTATATAGTTGTTTTCAGGTAGTTGATGATTTGAATCGATAATGGTTGGTTGTAGTTGATATGGTGATGGGTCAATCTTGACATTCCAACAAAGACTGGTTTGGTAATTTGGGGGGTGTTCACCAAGGGTACGGGATTTCGCCCCACGGCCACATGGCCTTTGTTCGAGTGGTGGTGCCCTCAAATGCAGTTGTCTGCATCAGAAAGCATTGGAGCTACAAATAATTCAAGGGAAACAACCAGTGGTTGAACCGTGATTCTTGGTTACTATCCCCTATGATTATCCATGATTGTAACCATTGCTAACTGTTATGAACCAGTCTCTACCAGTATCAACCACTAAAATCCCAATTCTCGGATCACCATCCACAGTGGATAGAGCAACGACCATCAATTTCTCGTGCAGGTGGGCAGGATTGCATGACCTGCACCTATGATGCTTATCGTCGTTATGCACTAGATACAGAAGACGACTTTGCATATCCGGCTGGGTCATAGCCAACTAGCCCATAGCTGGGTGAAAATCGCAACAGTTGGACTAGTCTGGTCATAGCAGGCTTGGATCTGAATAACCGTTTGGGGTACACGGAATTGACCCACTGCCATACGAAGATTTGTGATGAGAGTTTGTCCAAGTACACAAGATATCTTACAGGATGAATGCGCATACATGGTAGGTTCTCAAAATAGGGGTGCCCAAAAATGGTTGGTTTATTGTTAAAACATGAGTATTAATGGAAGATTCGGGGTCTCCTATTTTGAGAAATCCACACATATCTCTGAGCAATACTTGGTGGCATTTTGGAAGGGACATGTTGCGAACCTCTACTAATGATGGGTTTTGGGATGGTTTGGGCAGATTTTGCGAGATTTTTCGAGCGCAGGTGCACGCACAAAGACACGAAA
Organism: Symbiodinium kawagutii; assembly: GCA_009767595.1. NCBI lineage: Eukaryota > Dinophyceae > Suessiales > Symbiodiniaceae > Symbiodinium > Symbiodinium kawagutii. Next base: position 499,801 of record VSDK01027227.1, on the reverse strand, counting down.
ACGGAAACATGTGTGCACATTTATACACTGCAAAGAAAAGCCTGTTTATACACATGTTTTGTATTTATATGTTCATTTGTATCGGTTTATATCGCACGTTTAGATGTGCACACCTACACTTATATTCACACAGCCGAGCATGTGCACATATGCTCATTGTACACATGCACAGCTACGACAGCTACGACATGCTGATTGCATTTCTGGGTGTCCAGTACTCAACAGAACGGTGGCTCACCGGCTGAGGCAAGCTGCAGACACAGACACCTCCAGATTTGCAGAAGGTGGTCTTTAACTCCAACTCTTTTGCCTTTTGGTTGCAAGGAACTGGGTAAATCACTTACGTGTTGGTTCCTCGAAACACAGGAACTCAAAAAACGGTTGGTTTTGTTCCTGTAAATGGGTAATATGAAGGATGATTAGGGGTGTTCCTATTTTGAGAAACCACCACATTACAGCCATGTTTATGTGTTTTGGCTGGGAGGGAGCGATTCCCTATGCCCTTCTAACGGAGCAGCTAAAGAGCTACCAGGAGATACAGTATCAGGAGTGGTGTAACCAAATGGCGGGATAGATGGATATAAATGTTTTTTCAGATAGATTGCCTAGATTGATATATTGATGTGAGCAATGGCGCTATGGACAGTATTCATGGGATGCTATGTCTTCATCAAAAGGGAATGGTCTTCGCAGAATCATGGGAATTCTTGAGCAGTATTGCGAAGGTTGGTTCAGGCACACATGTCCATGTATGTTTATTTGCATTTATGTAGTTTATGTGTATTTTTTCTGATGAGCATGTATGATATATAGTGTGTGTATATTTATTTATTTTTGTTGATACATATATATATATATGTATTTATTTATACATATTGATGTTAATACATATATGTGTTTCGGACATATATATATATGTATTTATGTTTTTTTCTTTCAACACTGTGTTTATTTGTTTATTTGATGTTTCATTTGTTTACACACACACATATATATATAGATATAGATATAGATATTTTGTTGGATGGTCAGTGCACAACAAACTGTTTAAGGGGTTGATAAAGGATTGAACCACAATTGTGAAAAATTAGCTGACAAGTTACCCTTTGATAGATTCACACGGCTTTCCAAAAATATGCAGCTTTACGATTATTTCCCAGCGTTTCCCAGTGGTTATCAATATGATTTATTGATAGGGAAAATAGATACTAGTACTGATTGATTATTTATGGTTATGAATCATTGGCTTCAATAACAACACATACTCATGTTATGATTACCAAAATGCTTATTATTTTCCCTATCAATGAATTATGCTTACCACATATTGTTATTCTTCATTGGCTTCACTAATAGAATTCTCGAGCGGTGACAGATGATAGAGAAGCCCGCTACTGTCGCTGAATCATTGGTTGATCAATGTTTCCTTGTGCTTTAATGATCCACCCATCCTGTTCAACCATGGTCATTTTGCAATGTTAGGCACTCAAGTGGGTTGTTTGTTGTTAACCATCTATGAAGCGTTAACTCCTGGTTCAAGGGTCAACCATACACAAACCAGTCATTTTACTAGCCATTCATAAGTGGCTTGCTAAACCATTGGCTTGTAATTTGCTACGAAGAAAGATTCCACGAACAAGGCGCGTTCATCAGCAAATGATGCTAGCAACAAATAAAACTAATGAACCTTTACTGGTGAACCAATCAGCGAGCCATACATGATTTGGGTAAATGGTTCGTTTAATCTCTTCAAAATCATTTGGGCATTAAAATCATTGAAGCCACTTAAGTGCTTCAAAATGGGCGAAGTGATCTTAAGTGGTTGGTGCTTAGCCACCACTGACCCACTTTCAGTCGCGGGTCGCATTGCCACTGAAAGCGGTTCCAAGGTCAATACCATTACAGTCACCGAGGCGAAGTTTTTCGCGCTGGTTCCAATGTAAGGGCGCTCCTTCAGTTTGTTTGTTTGTTTTATTGTGGTTGTTGTTGTTGTTGTTGTTGTTGTTGTTGTTGTTGTTGTTGTTGTTGTTGTTTCGTTGCTGCTTAATATATCTAGCTGCAAACCATCTGAAGACTCTGATCTGAACGATGTTCTTTTTGAACGTCCTAGATGATATCTTTAGGCCATGCCAGACCAATGCTGGCTCACAGTTGTTCATAATTGGGAAGCCCTATGAACTGATTGGTCAACTGAGGGATGAGTGGTTGTGGGGATGCCTGCTTTTGGTTTAGGTTGTTTTGATTTCATAGTTTGCTGTTTGGGAAAGATTAGCGTACCCATCCCGGTGAGTGGATCATGGAAGACTAGCCATACAATGTGTTAATTGGCTAACTCATTTTCATATCATGTGTTGATTTCAACAACTACTGGTATCACCAAGGAATATGAGTCAATGATGGTAAGAGTTGTGGTTCCTTGGTGGCCGATGATACTGTTGATTCGTCGTTAAACCTTCAGATGTTCCAAATGACTGCGATGGTCAACATATGTTGACATTGTCATGACCAGCCAGATTAGATTTGCCAAACCAACATTTGCCACACAGATGATAGTATGGGTGTTTCTCAAAATGGAGGACCCCGCAAACTGATTCTTTCTTAAGCTTTTACAGTAATTAACAGGAAACCCTAATATGATTGTATTAATCGCAATATGCCCAGTTCAAGTTGTTTGAGATACTTGTTATTTCGGATCACGAAGAATCTTTGCTTTTAGTTCACCCTTTCGACATCTGAGTGTTTCTCAAAATGGGGGTACCCCCAGCTATCATCCTCTATTAGCCATTTATAGTAATAAAGCAACCATTTTTGTGGGTTCCCCATTTTGAGAAACCCTTGAATACTAGCTGTTCATCCATCATTGTTGGTGATTGTCACCCATTCTTAACCATTACCATCCCCTATAAACACCATCAATTGAATACAGGGATTTATAATGGTACCATCTACCCCCAGCTATCATGCTCTATAAGCCATTTATAGTAATAAACCAAGCATTTTTTGGGCTACCCCTATGACATGAGAAACCACCATCCAAGATGTTTTTCGTTGGATGTTCAGCTGGAGCGATCGTCACTTGGACACCACGTGGTTACTCAAGCGATCGCTGGATGAAGCCCAGCTGTTCATGTCATGAGTTACAAGCACTGATGCTAGCTTATAATACACCATTACATGACATTAATCATGTCACTAATGTTAATGTCATGAGTTACAAGCATCCAAGAATGTCACCAGATCATCTCAGAGTTTGGGTGTATTATAATGGTATCTCCCATTCATTGTTGAGGACGGACTCAAAAGTGAACATCGTTCAAACTCATGTGTTAAATATACTTGGGCGATTACATGCAAACAGTAATGATGTTCAGTACGTGCATCGTGAGATTTGAGAATTGAACAAGTATACCGAGAACTCCAGTAGTCAAAACATGACCAGGGTTTCTTAAAATGGGGACCCTCTAAAATTAGTTGGTGTATTACTGATAACATTTGATAACGAGTAATAATGGAAAATTTGAGGGTACCCCTATTTTGAGAAACCACCATATAGTTCAATATGGTTCAATGACCATGACCATAACTGGTTCTCAAGTTCTACATATGTTGTCCCAAAAATTATGATCAAAACCAATGGTTCACTATGGATCCAATGTGAGCCTCCAGGAAACAAACTGCTTGACCATACCAGAAGGGTATCCCAAGTGCGGAAGCTGATGTTCAAACCAGTTTCTATTTGGTGGTTTCTCAAAATAGGGAGCCCCACAAATGGTTGGTTTATTACTATAAATGGCTAAAAACTAGATGACTTGGGGGTCCCCCTATTTTGAGAAACCACCATAAATTGGTATTCGAAAGGCTATCCCTTAGAGTAACCAATCAGGTAGGGTGTCCCAGGCAGTATCCGGGTCTCCCAATTCGGCAGGGTCAAGCTATGTGGCAGCGGGTCAAAGCCCTGTACCCCTGGTTCCCCTATCATCAATAGCAATTGTTTCCCCTGTCAAATTGTTGGTTATCATCCCCCATTATTGGTTGATTAACTGCTTGACCCATGGCCATGTCAAGCTGTTCGTTTCCAGGAGTGTATATGATTTCCATATGGCTGCTATATATCCCCTTTGACTTTTACTTATTATCCCCTATTATTAACCATTAACCAGCTATTGTTGGTTGGTTAGCTGCTTGACCCATAGCCATATTAAGCCAGGTATATATCCCGTATTATTGTTGTTGGTTGTTATTCCCTATTATTAACTACATTAATCTCCTATAAACCCATTCTTGGTGGGTTGATATTGACCCATTGACCCATAGTGCAACGTTGTTGTGCGTCACGTGGCTACAGGCGGGTACGCTGGCTGTGTGCTACTGCGCCGTCACGGTGGACAGCACGTGCCGAGCTCAGCGCGCAAATTGCGGGCGCTGTCGGGTTGATCAACTCACGAACTGCGACAGTGAAACTTGAGAATCAACGGAGAGAAGGTGGGCTCCCAACCCATAACTAGGTTTATTATGGTTGGGTTATAACCCCTATAACTGGTAGTTAACCTGCAAATCCCTACAAGGTGGGCTCCCAACCACCTTTAAGTTGGTTTATAACTCATCTAACTAGGGTGATTTCTACCAGTTATAGGGGTTATAACCCAACTTATAACTACTGGGGGGCCCACCTTGTAATAGTGATGTCAAACCTCTTAGCCACGAACTACATTCCAATTTGGGTCTGGGTCAAGCAATTGACCAATCAATAGTGGGGGATAGTAATCAACAATAACAGTGGGAAAACAATGGTTAATGATGGGGGCACCAGGGGGACTATGGGTGAGCTGACCCATGGCCACTTGTGAACTTCTTGATTTTGAAGTGGCGCAAGGATGCTGATGGAAACTTCTGTTCAATATTGAAACTTGTTTATTTTGAAGTGGCTTGCTTGAACCTTATGTCGAATAAGCAACTGTTGGTTGGCTGAAAATACAGCCTTGATGTTTTGGAACAATATCACTGGTTTGAACAAATCCAATAATTATCAGTGGTAAATAATGGTACTCACGTGCAATAGTATGATGCAGTCCATAACCAGTGAATCACGTGACCATGACTTATTGGAGAACGATGAGCACTGGCTAGTGGTGGTTTATATGTTTGCATGTACCGGCAAATAATGAGTAACGATGGTATTTATTTCCCATTTGCTTCTTAGTCCCAATACTGTAAACTGTGGAGACCAAATGTGAGCAGGTGGGTACAGTTAATCCAAGCCTTACAAAGATCTCTGCACGTACAGTGGAAATGAAGGTTAAACAACTATTTACAAATTTGGAAGTCTTTGGTCCTCAAAATGACTTCTGCTTTCCTGATGAAATGGATTCGATCAGAGTGCTGAACCTTCATCCACGTAGGATGCCTTGTGTCAGGCTTCAATGCCACCATGGGCCTTGTCATTGCACGCTTTGCACCTTCAGCTTCAGTCAAGGAAATACAGCTTAGAGGTTGCTTCCGAGCGTCGACCCAGTCGTGGTGTCAAATCTCTTAGCCACGAACTACCTTCCAATTTGGCCATGGGTCAAGAAGTTAACCAACCAATAATAGGGGATAAGTTCACCAACAATAATAGGGAAAACACTGGAAAATGATAGGGGAACCAGGGATGCAGGGTTTTGACCCACCCACAGTCATTTCTCAGCAAACAGGTTCTGTCACTGTCCTGTCTAGGCCAGCAAAAAAAATGCAGGCACTGAGTAACCATGGTCGATATTCAGGAGATCAACTGAGGAGATTGTACATACAAAATGCCTACCTTCCTGGAAACCAGCAGCCGGATCCTACCAAGTTCGGATATCCCCAATTTTGCGGTAACTGGGGCACCAACCATGAGCTCGGAGCCGGCAGCAACCATGATGCTTGTTCGGGCGCTGTGTTGTTCGATGAAGCCATTCCAAGGCATGGTTGAAGTCGCCACGTGGATCAATGTTGGCCGTTGTTTTCTATGTCCCAATACTAGCTATTGTCTAAGCGATCTTTGATTCATTGATTGGTGGGTTCAAATATATTGGTTGGTTGGTCGACTAGTATTTTTTCATAGAGATTGAAGCTACCAACCAGATATGATTTTTGATTAATCTGTACTCGTTTGATATGCCATGCTGCCACACAATGCTGAACCAGTGGTTTAATGTTTACTCAGTAATCTTTTGAACTACTAACTAATCATAAACTGACCATTCTGCCATTTTTCATTGAGCAGAAACCATTAAGTAAGCAGTACGGCTGATGCTTGTATTAAGAAATACGTATTTTTGGATTAGAGTCGAAAAAATTTCTTAATCCACACCCTGTGATTAAGAAATATGTGCCCCGAAATAGACTCTAATCTGGATTTCTTAATTCGGTGATTGGAATTAGTCGGTGATGGGGGTGAGCCGCTAATAGGATTCTCTGTGCAAATTGGGATCTGAAACTGGTCTGAAATTCCTTGAAACATCAGCCAAACATAGGCCTTAACTGCAAATGAATGGATGGGCAGGACCCAATATAGGAGGTTGTGACCTGCCTGGTCGGAACCTTCCGTTTTCCTGGAATTTTAGGAAGTTGTGACGTGCCATCATGAATCCTTATCTTCATCTTCCTTTTTAAGAGGTTGTGACCTGCCTGGTCGGAACCTTCAGTCTTCCTCGAATTTTAGGAGGTTGTGACCGGCCATCATGGAACCATATCCAAAACTTGAACCCGGGGCTCGTGTTTCATGGTGTTTGGAACCTGTTTCAGACCCCTGCTGGGAGGGTCACCTGGCTATCATGAAGGGCTATCATGACCTGGTCTGTCTGCATTGATAGTTCATGTGTATGCTGATCAATGACTATGAAATTGCTTCGGGAAATGCCACATGCATCAGCATCAAGCCTCAGGCTGGTTGAATCTACGACGCCGAGTTCCTTATTATATAGTACAGTGTGGTTGCCAATTAAAAATTAATAAACTGTGACACCGGTTTATGTTGGTTCTGTTCACTCTTCCCAGCAAGGACCCAAAAAGAAGGTCTGAAACAGGTCTGAAACTCACTACTTGGAGCATTGCGGCTTCCCTTGTCAGACACCACCCAACAAACGCTCGGAAACAAGCCTTTTTCCCTGCCCTAGTTATGCTAGGTCAGATTCTTACATACTTGGCTGGGGTTGCGAACAGGGATTTAGTTGCTGTAGAGCATCACGCAGTGTGATGGTTGGATGGGGGTGCGAACAGGGATTCAGTTGCTGGAGAGCATCACGCAGTGTGATGGTTGGATGGGGGTGCGAACAGGGATTTAGTTGCTGCAGAGCATTACGCAGTGTGATGGTTCGATGGGGGTGCGAACAGGGATTTAGTTGCTGTAGAGCATCACGCAGTGTGATGGTTGGATGGGGGTGCGAACAGGGATTCAGTTGCTGTAGAGCATCACGCAGTGTGATGGTTGGATGGGGGTGCGAACAGGGATTTAGTTGCTGTAGAGCATCACGCAGTGTGATGGTTGGATGGGGGTGCGAACAGGGATTCAGTTGCTGTAGAGCATCACGCAGTGTGATGGTTGGATGGGGGTGCGAACAGGGACTTAGTTGCTGTAGAGCATCACACAGTGTGATGGTTGGATGGGGGTGCGAACAGGGATTTAGTCAGTTGCTGTAGAGCATCACGCAGTGTGATGGTTGGATGGGGGTGCGAACAGGGATTTAAACAGTTGCTGTATAGAGCATCACGCAGTGTGATGGTTGGATGGGGGTGCGAACAGGGATTTAGTTGCTGTAGAGCATCACGCAGTGTGATGGTTGGATGGGGGTGCGAACAGGGATTTAATTGCTGCAGAGCATCACGCAGTGTGAATTATTTATGAATAAATGATATTATGTGCTTGTCAGTGCAAATCATTCATTGTAATTTTAAACGTAGTTACTTGTAAATAAAATGTTTTCCCAAGAATAGAGTCTAGTAAATTACTCTCCCCAAAAATTAGAGTCTATTTTCTTGTTTAATAAATTTTCTTAACACAGTCATCGACCGTACTGAAGGCGCTCATGGAGATTCCGCTGCGCGACCACTATTTGCGCAACACCGTTCCAGCAGAAACCAATACCATGTAATTCATGTCAATAGTGGATGGGTAGTTCATGGTTGGTGAATGGTTGATCAAATCAATTGTTAGTACTGGATGATTGTTGATGATTTGTCGATAATGGCGGTTGGTTAATGGTTGATTGATGGCGATTTGTTTAATAAATTAGTGTTTCATTTCTTCCTTCATAATCCATGCTTGATCCAGAATGCTTTGGTTCATCAGAGTTGAATTATCAATCATTATGGTTTGGAACGTGAATCATGTGCCAAGGACAAATTGTTGGTTAATGATGATTCCCAAGGGTTAGTGACTAGATGTGCATCCCCAGTTGAGTGGTTACTAAACATGCTTGGTTCGGGCTTGACTTCAGCATCCAAGCAGCTGCCGCTCCAGTTCAAAGGTGTACGGTATCCTAAGCTGATCGATGGCCCATGAATCGCCATGACTTTTGGTTGGCCCATATACCAGATCTTATATGGCTGATATATACCAATGTATGTTATTATACATGATCCTACGACCATCTATGGCCCCAATTCTTCCACCTGATGTAGTTAGGTCTGAGGACAACCAGATTTTTGCTGATACTAAATGTGTTGTCGATGGCGTTGGGACCCTTCACCCCCAATCGCTCTTGATAGGCGGGGCGGTGCATCTTGCTACCACCAAGAAAACGCTCAATGTCAATGACAAGCTTGGTTAATGATGGTTAATACCAATCTGAAGAATGGTAACAATTCATGGTATATATATATATATGTATATATATATATATGATGCATGCCCGCTGCCTTATCAACATTTTTTGCCCCCTGCCCCGGCATTAATCACCACCTCCTTTTTTGGGTCACTCACCCAGACATACCCAGACAGCGGAGTTTGCGCTGAAAAAAACAAATTCCATGCCGGTCCCTCTATGCCGGCGGCAAAGTGCCAAAAGTTGAGGAAATACCCAGGGGTTGGCAAATATCCTATTTTATGAACATTGAACATCACCGAATTGGATGACTGTTGGGGATTATTCCCATAATGGTTGGGTAATCATCAGTTGGGGGACTTAATGACCCCTGATACCCAATGAAATATACGCGTTTTCCGTGTGTGTGTGTGTGTTTGTGGCTCAGAAAACGAGATCTCAAATTTCCGCAGTTGAACTATCAGCGATCATGGTTCATGTATGTTCATTTTGGTTAAACATGTTTAATATATAGTGGCAATGATGTCCGCGGAGCGCAATATTTTGTCAAAAGGGGCCTTGCTCTCTTTTCGGGGTGCTCCCATGACAAAAAAGAAGCGCCAGGAGGTCCTAATGCTGTTGGCTACAAGACAAATATCCCCCCGTAGACCAGTTCTATCCCTACTGGTATCTCTGTTTAGCAAAAAGACGAGGTCACTCAACACCTGGATGAGACTCCCAAGCAAGAACCTAGCGCTCCAAGAAGGCCGAAGGCCTTTAGACATCCTGCAGTTGCCCATCGGAACATCGCAATGAGATTTAGCAACGCAGATGTTACAAAAGCTGGCTGTCTCCAAACGCGTGGGCAAACTGTATGGCGCCACGCCTCGGCCATCCGCGTCCTTTAGCGTCCTTTGCTTTCCTACATATACATGTCACGTGTCCCAATCACTTGCAGGCTGGGTCATTTTGGCAGCGTGGCTTGGAGGCGATGGGCGCGAAGAAGCATGCCAGCACTTGAGGACTTGTTTGTTCGTTTGTAATATCAGTGAACCTTGACGGCTCAAAAATAGCGGCTGAGCAAAATGCAGAGCAGGCGCCCTGGGTCATCAAGTTTGATCAATCCCAATGCCGCATCGCTCTGACTTTGGAAAGCGCCAGCGGATCGCACCCATCCATGAATGTTGTTGCCGCCGGCATTGTCGAACTCACTCCTTGACGTTTCTTCCATGCAGCCACGAGGAACTTGTGTTTTTTGGGCGCGTGTTGACGCGGATTTCCTGAGGCCAAAGGCGCGCGGCTCTTACCAACCATATAACACATCATAACATGCAAGGCGTCACGAAAACATTTTGCACAACATGTTATCTGTTATTTGTTAAATTGTGTCATCAATTTGTGTGGTTTTTTGTGCCCGCTTGCAGGGTTGGAATGCGCCATGATTTTTCTTGACAATTCCCATGGAATTTGTGTTGGGGAGGAACGTTTGTTGCGGGTTGCCTTTTTGCACGGGCATTCTTTGGCGCTCGTACTTTTGGGGCGAACACGTTTTTTGTATGGACATATGACATCTCCGGAGCTATGGCCCTGACCTTATACCCAGTTTTTTACATACTGACCAACATGATTTCAGTTGAGTTTGTCAACTCGCAACAAGTTCAACGAATTGGTGCAGGAAACACCCAAACACGCCCGGGAATGTCAAACATATTTTGGTGAAATGTTGTTTGATTAAACAGTTTCCGATTTTTTTCATGTTGGTCATTCCTTTTGTTTTGTTTTGTTTTGCGCCGGCGATCCCGAAAACGTCATTTCGTTCAACAGGGCCTGACACGGGGACACAGGACCTTCATCTTGTTTTGCTGCATTGCTTTGGGGACCTCCAATGAGACATTTTGGAGACCTCCAATGTTTTCCCCTTACTCCCATGTGTTTTCTTATTTTTTTTTACGTATTTGTCATTTTTCACATATTTTTGTTTCCCTCAATTTTCTGGTATGGTTCATTGCTGTCATCCATGGGTTGTTGTTCGGATTTATTTTCGGGTTGTTTCATCTATTAATTTCAACCCTTACCCAGATCCAGATGGGATTTCTTAATAACACATTCCTTTTGCATGACATGTTCATGACATTTTCAAACATGATGGATTTTCAACCTTTATTTTCCATAGACCCGGTTATATTTTTGGGATCGGTAAGAACCACCAGATGCCAACCTTTCGTCTTCTCAAATGGTGTTCGGGTCAGGGCACTTGTGGCTGTTCACATGCACCAGTCACGGCCGAGTCTGGAACTTCACTAGTCGCTTGTCATTTTGGGAACGTGGTTTGACCTGGTTTTCTATATAGTTGGAACATCCATTCCATGCATATCGCCGATCATAGTTGGTCAGTGTTGGATAGAAATTATCAATCATATATGTGTATATTCATCTGTTTTTAAATCTAAATATTTACATACATATATATATATATATTTATTTATTTTTTTTATTTATGGGAAAACTAAAGTAAAGTATTGCCTTCAGATTCCTAGGGTATAAGTTGGGATGTTCGGTGGCTGACTTTTGCTTGACCCAGCTTGCCAAAGTTCGCAAACCTGCACTGTTACACTCGAGGTGTCCAGTACCATCGAATTGGAAGTTGGTGACACATCTCACGGTGAAGGGGCCGCAGGCGCAACGGATTGCATCGAATGGTTTCTGGAGTGCCTAGTTTCGTCGCGACCTGCTCTTGATGAAGCAATCAACAGCCAACCATGATACAACCATGGGTGTATATTTGGATATATGATATGCGGTGTGTTTCTACAAAAACCTGAGTAATGTAAGGTGTTTTAGCTGATCATGAACCAGCCATTGTCAATAAGAACCTCAAACAAGATGTGGATCACGGGGATTGATGACCAGCCACAAACCACTTCCGGCTTGATACCCCGTTCTTGAGCCTTTCATTCAGGAGGCATGATGGCAAAACGATGAGATCCACTTGTTGGGGGTAAAGTGGGTGTATGTTTACATGATTGGGTGAAAAGATGGAAGAATGATGGAAAACGATCAGATCCACTTGTTGGGTGAAAAGTTGGGTGATCATCGTAATAGTCGCTGTTGGGTTACATGATGGTTCTATATTTTGTCAGCCAAACTAGGGAGGTGAACATTCCAACAGCGCCTATTACGATGGTTTGCTGCTTCTTGGGATTGTGTGTTGACAAGTCAGCGCCGCAAGATGGAAACAATAAAATGTTGAGACCACAGCAATGTGTGTTTTTTCTGCTAAGCCAGCAAATGTCATGACATCCATTGTTTCAAAGTTTGTTTGCTCAGCCATGTGGTGATTTCTCAAGTCGTAGTGTTACCCCCCGAAATCATTGTTTGTAAACCATTAATAGGTAATAAAACCAACCCTTTTATTTTGGGGGTTCCCCTATTTTTTGAAACATCATATAGTTAATGTTGGTTTCTGATTAGTATCCACCTGTTGGTTTCATCTATTTTCATTACTTTAGGGGGGGTTACACTAATCAGAAACCAACATTAATGTAAATCAATTATTCTCAGCCAATTCTTAGCAGAGGGGTCCACGACATCCCGCAGAATCGCCGGACCTGTTTCAGGTCATGGGCAGCCAACCATTCAACTCTTACTCACTAGCAGACAATCAGTTGGGTGTTTCTCAAAATAGGGAGCCCAAAAAATGGTTGGTTTACTAGTATAAATGGTTAATAACTAGATGATTTGGGGGTCCCCCTATTTTGAGAAACTACCATTTGGCAATGGGTCAATATTAACCATCAATAATAGCTTATTGTAACCAACCAAATCATAGGGAAAACAATGGCTAATGATAGGGGAACCAGGGGTACGGGGTTTTGACCCACAGCCTCATCATCAATACCACTATTGTCCACCAATAAACTGTCATTAGCCACTATCAACCAAGCAATTTATCTACTCATTCACCCTTGTCAACCAGCCATTTGTCAACAAATCAATCCTTATCATACCCTTATAAACCCCCATTGATTGATCAATTATCCAGCATTACTCATTAATGTTAGGTCGTGATTTGCAAACCCCCCCCCAAACCAAACTTGGGGGGATGATTAATAAACTTTTCCTTAAAAGTCTTGCCTGAGAGATGGGGAACCTCACCAATAATAAAAGTAATTATATAATGATTAGTAGTAGTAGTAGTAGTAGTAGTAGTAGTAGTAGTAGTAGTAGTAGTAGTAGTAGTAGTAGTAGTAGTAGTAGTAGTAGTAGTAGTACTAGTAATAATCATTTCTTCTCAGGGGATGCCAGGATCTGAGTCTATGATTGCCATCAGCTGTGAGGCTCAGTTCAGGTCTTCTCTCAGTCATTTCCATCTGTGTCTCAGCCATGGGGCTTCCTGGGGGCAAGGGAGGCTGTAGATACCCTGAGTTCACCCATAAGGGTGGACACAGGCAGATCAGGCCTCAGATCCCTCAGTGGCCAACCACCTCAGACATCTTTGGGTCTGGTGATGACATGAAGGTGGTCAGGTTCCCCAGGGTCTTAGATGAGCCCTCAGTGTACTGCCCAATGGGTCACTCAGTCCATCTTAGCAGGCTTCCTTACCAGTCTGCCTGTGCTAAGTGTGGTGACCTGGAGGGATGGCCTCAGTACATGATCAGGGACTACTACAGGCACCTCCTCAGTACCTTGGTTTTGCTTGGCTTTGTTGAATTCTTTAATTTTTAGATTGGTTCTGCTAAGTTTTTGGGTTCTTTTTTCCATGGTTTCATTGGTATCCCCAGCCACCCAAGCCTTCTCAGCTCAGGTATGGACCCTCTCCCTTGGTTTGAGCCAGTCAGGCCTGAGTGGAGGCAGGCTCAGTTTCTGCTTCAGCACCAGGGCAAGGGGAAGGGAGGAGGAGTGCCTGAGCCATGCAAGGGCCCTGCTCAGAAGGCTATGCCTCCTCAGCCTGCTGAGCCTAAGACTGCTCAGCAATCAATCTTTCCTCCTGCCAAGCCTGCTCAGCCCAAGCCCACTGAGCCTGCTCCTGAGCCCAAGCCATCAGGTGCTGCCCCTCTCCCTAAGCCACCTGGCTTAGACACTCAGGCTGCTAAGGCTCCTCCACCCCATCTGAGGAAAGTCACTCAGTATGTGGAGTCCATGCACCTGTTTGATCCTCAGGGAGAAGTCTCAGACTTCATGGGCAAGCTGAGCACAGGCCTTGAATCTGAGACCCACAGCAGCCTCATGGAAACTCAGACCAAGCTCTCAGCTTGGCTGAGTAAAGTGAAGCAATTCAAGGAGTCTCAGAACCAGGTGGCTCAGCAGCTCACCAAGGACTTGGCTGATGTCACTGCTGAGATCGAAGTCTACTCTCAGTTGCAGTTTGAGATGGAGATCTCAGAGGAGAAGATCAATCTGCTCTTAGAGGAGAAGACTCAGCAGGACAAGGAGAAGAGTGCTCAGAAGGCCCTTCAGACCCTCAGAGAGCTTGGCCTCAGCCAGGACCAGCTGCTTGAGATGCTGAGGGAGGGACAGCCTCAGCTTGGCTCAGCACTTGAGGGCTTTGTGGCTTCATCTCAGGCATCTCAGGCATCAGGAGCTGCTGCATCTCAGCCAACTACTTTCCTGACCCCTGAGCCTGAAGAGCCTGAGAACAAGAAGGCCAAGCTTGATGCCTGAGGATGACTACCTGAGCATCACTTAGTTTTGTTAATGCTGAGTTGCAACTGCACTCAGGAAGCATGGGATTTCACTTGAGCTCGAAGCAGCCAAAAAGACTCAGGGCTAAGTGGGAGCCTTTGCCATTGCCTTTTGCTTCTGCCTTGTTGGTTTGTTTCTTTGTTTTTTTGTTTAATTTTTGGTTGCTTGGTTGGTTGGTTAGTTGGCTGGTTGGGTTTTAAATAATCAATGAATTTCCCCTGAAAGGACCTGAGGATGTTCAGCAGCTCATGGAATTCATGAAGGCTAAGTCTGAGTCCATCAAGGCTCAGTCTGCATCCAGCAAAGCTGAGTAGATCTTCTTAGGGGATTGTAGCGCTATATGTATCACATTTTCTGAGCAAACATCTTCAGACCAAAGAGGGGTGGCAAAAAAGGTTGAAGGATGGTTCAGGGGTTTAATCTAGGGGTTGCTGAGTGTTAGAATCTAATCTAAATTTGGGGATTGGTCTCAGTGTGACTTCCTTCAGCCTGAGCTTCAGCTTCGATATGGTCACAGTGCATCTCAGCATGGTCTCAGCATATTGGTCTCCCTCAGTGCTTGGTGGTGCATGGTTGCTGAGCTCTATGTTCACTCAGCAGCTTTTACCTCTCTTAGCTTAAGCATTCAGCCTCCTGAGCTCAGTCTCCTCTGCCTTGTCCCTTGGCTCAGCTTTGTTTGTAAAAACGTTTTGGTTGTAAGTGTTTTTTTAAATTAACTATTCTATTTAATTACCCTTAGCCATCACCTTCCCTGCAGGACCATCATGAACCAGCAGCTGAAGGTCTTCATCTTCCTGAGCCTTTGCATCAGCTCAGGCATCAGCATCTATGGTTTCTTGGTTTTTTTAAGTTTGTGGATTGATAATTAAGTTTTCTTAGTGGCACTGGCTCATCATGTCACTTTTGGTGCTCAGGCTGCAACTCAGTGGACCTTGCTCCCAGACTGGTTGCACTGAGAGACTTCTTCAATGGTCCTGAGGTGGTACCTAGTCTTCAATTAACATAAGTTTTCTTTTGGTGGCTCTAGTTTGTTTTTGTTGTTCAAGTTGAGTTGCTCAGCTTGGTGCTCAAGGCATGGCTCAGCACACTGGCTCTCCTAAGCTTCATGCTCAAGGCTTTGTCTCAGATGGTGACTGAGCTGGGCAGGCTGAGGAATGAAACTTAGGCTCAGCTTAGCTTCAGAAGTTTTGTTTTTTTGTTTAGTAGCTTCATTTTGTGCAATCCATCTCATGGCTTCTCAGGAACTTTCCCAGCCACCCTCAGCTTTATCTGGGATGCTGAGTGAGATCCAGAAGCTGAGGAATGCAGCTTAGGTTCAGCTTAGCTTCAGAAGTTTTGTTTTCTTTGTTTTTTGTTTAATAGTTTCATTTTGTGCCATTCGTCTCATGGCTTCCCAGGAACTTTCCCAGCTTCCTCAATCTTTCTCTGAGATGCTGACTGAGATCCAGGAGCTCAGGAATGAAACTTAGATTGAACTTAGTTTCAGAAGTTTTGTTTTTTTTTGGGGGGGAGGTAGAATGGATTGTGTGTCCATCTCATGGCTTCTCAGGACCTCTGGAAGTATTCTCAGACAGTTGGGTCTTGCTATGAGAAGCTGAGCCTTTTGGAACTCAGGGCAGACAGGGCCAATGGGCAATCTCATGATTGCCTGAGGCACCTCAGGCAAACCCTCAGTGATTTTGATCCTCAGATGGGTGGTGCTGCGCTCCTCACTGAGTTTATCACCACTGAGAGATCTTCACTGCTCAGAGGAATTGCCTCAGCATGGCCTCTTGAAGCTTCTTTGGGTTGACTTAGTAAATATTTTTTTGAAATAAGTAGAATTAGTTGGGTTCAATTCTTTGGGTGGTTGTTTTCAACTTATCTCAGACCATCTCAGGCTCAGCAATCTGAATGGGACATGCTCCTCTTAGCTGCTATCATTAGCACTGAGGAGGGCATTCAATACCAAAGATTTCTGAGAGTGTCTTGGTTAGTTAGTCTTAAGTTTTTTTTTGCTAAGTGTCTTTCTTTTTTCTTTGCCTTGCTTTGAGTTGGCCATGCATGCTCATCTGAGGCCATCTACCCTCAGTCTCAGTGGGGTGAGCATGATCCTGAGGGTGAGCTCAGGGCTCTGTTGAACTGCAGAAGGCCTGAGGTGTTGCAGTTCTTCAGCTCAGCTCCTGAGAACTTACAGCCCTTTGCTCCTCATGTTCTCAGCAGCACCCAGCACTTGCTCAGAGCTGCTGAGTCAAGAAGGATTCATCTGAGGACCAAGGTGCTGTGAATGCCCAAAAGGTTTTGAAAGTGTTTAAAGGGTGCTTAAGTAGTTTCCATTCTAAGGTTAACTTAGACACCCTGCAGGCTGAGATGATGGGTGTGCCTGAGTCCATTGACCTCCCTGAGTATCATCCTGAGCCTATCCCTCAGTGGAACACTGACATCGAGGCAGGGGTTAGGCAATTATTTCTTTATATGTTTTTCTTTTTAACCTTTGCCTAAGTAAAAGAAATAGTTAGTTGGTTGCCATGGCTCCCCAGCACTAACTTTTAACTAAGTTCTTTTAACTCTTGCCTAAGTAAAGTCTTTGGCAGCCATTGCTCCCCTTCAGGTGGCTTATCACAGAGATGATCTGAGGCAAGATGGCTCAGAAGGCACAGGTGCAGCAGAGGCCTAAGATGACCTCAGTTGCACAGCTTAGTTTTTGAAGAGTGGAGCCTCAGTCGACAGATCTCAGTTTACAATGCAGCAAAAAAAATCCTTGGAAGAAGGGAATCTGGTGCTTTTGCTTTGGTTGTTATTGTTGTTATTGTGTTGGATTTGTTTTGGTTTATTTGTTTATTTGCTTTTATTGTTTTTGTTTTTTCTTTTTTAATTACTCTTTGTGTGTTTACTTTCTTTTTCTTTCTCAGCTCAGCTCAGCAAGATTTGTTTGCATTAATCAGCCACCTTTTGATAAATCTATTATTCAAAAACTTTTCCATTTCAGCCAGCTCTCAGAAGTAGAAAGAAATGAAAAGAAGAAAGAAAAGCTAGAAGCAGCCAAGGCCACCCTGAGGAAAAAAGTTTTGCAATAATCAACCCCCTTTTGGTAAACCTATTATTCAACAACTGGACTTCTCCTGGACTACCCCCTTGGAAAAATGAAAAAGCTCAATGTTTTAAAAGGCTTTTAATAAAGGGATCATCCATTTCAGCCAGCTCTCAGTTTAGCAAATGGGCAATAGAGATCCATTTAGAAGATGAAGAGAGAGCTTAGAAGATGAATAGAGAGAACTTAAGAGAAGAAAGAAAAGCTAGAAGCAGCCAAGGCCACCCTGAGGAAAAAAGTTTTGCAATAATCAACCCCCTTTTGGTAAACCTATTGTTCAACAACTGGACCCCAGCCATGTTACTAGCTAAGGTGGGCAAGCAAATCAGAGTGAGAGGAGGTGGTGGTGAAGAAACACCTCAGAGGCTGATACAAGCTTCTCCTTCTCAGTCCTCTCAGGCCTCTCTGTTTTCTCCACCAAGCTCTTCTCAAGTCTCTCCTGGAAGCTCTTCTCAAGTCTCTCCACCAAGCTCTGGCAAAGTACAGTTTGGCTTAAGTAAGTTCTTTGGAACCAAGCAGGAAGCTGCGAAGCCAGTGACCAGACAATGGACTGAGCCATACAAGAAAAGAAAACTAAGCCAATTTGCAGCAGATGCCCTCAGAGAAAGAGATGAGGCCATTGCCTTGGCTGCTCAGTTGGTTGCTGAGCAAGCACAGGATGAAGATGAGCTGGTTGCAGCTGCTGAGTTGAAAAGGAAGAGCCTCAGTCAGAAGAAGGGAGGTAGACCTAAGAGGTCACCCCACCAAGCTCCTGTAACTTATCCGAAGTCGAACAGGAAGCTTCCTGGCACACCTGCACTCAGAGTTGAAGTGTCAGCTTCCCTGAAGCAGAAGTATGCTGAGGAGATGCATGAGGCTCAGCATCAGTTTGCTGACAAGAAAGACTTTTGGAAAGAGATGGTGAAGAAGTATGGGGTGCCTAAGCAGCAGCTCAAAGACATCTTCAACAGGAAAGACTATTGGAAAAAGTTGGTTGCTCAGCCTGATCTCAGCAGAAAGAGGAAAGCTGAGAAGAACAAGCGAACCAGAGCTGAGGGAGGTGGTAGAAAGATGCCATTTCCTGATATCATTGCTGAGATGAAGCAATGGCTGAGCATGGAGAGAGCATGTGGCCACAGAATCAACAAAGCTGATCCCCTCTCAGAGTTCCTCAGCCACCTGCAGAGGACTGCCATGGATCTCAGGAAGCGCTCTGAGGAACCTGGCATGTCAGCTCTCAAGAAAGCTGAGCTGGTCAGCTCAGCTCAGCAAAGGGAAGAGAGAAAGGAAAAGCTTCTGAAGGCACCAAGCTACAGGAAGTCTCAGAAGGACCTGCTTGTGAGGTGGTTGCAAGCTAAGTTCATGACCACAGAACTGGTTGCCAATATCTCAGCCACAGAAGCTCAGACTCGATGTCAGCTGACCTGGCAAGAATTCGACCATAGTCTTTGGCTTGCTACATGCAGCTCTGAGGAGACCTTGTCAAAGACTCACAGAGTCTCAAAGCCTAAGGACTTCATAGCTCACAGACCTCAGCTGGTCCTGGGCTTCTCAGACCAGGTGCCAGTTTGGGCTAAGAGTACTGGTCGCAAGGCAGTGTTTGCTCAGGAAGAGCTGCATGGGGCTGAGGTGGTGAAAGACTTTTCAGGCATCAGGGAAGCCATTGCTCAGGTCATGCATGCTCCTGGGCCTGCAGACATGCTGGTGGAACCTTTCTCAGCTGCAAGCTCCTCAGCCATTGTAAAGAAAGGAAGCTCTGAGTCAGTGGCAACCCCTGCAAAGGACAATGTGGTCAGGAAGCTCAGCTTTGAGTCAACTGCTTCTCCTGCTTCTCAGCAAGTGGCACCAGCATCACCTCCTGCAGCAGAAGTTCCTCAGCCTTCAGCAATCACTGAGCTGCCAAATGTTGGCTCCAGAACTTTGATTGGCATCTCAGGAGATGATCGCTTCAGGATCACTTATGAGGCTAGACAACTTCTGTTCAATGTCTATGGCTCAGCAGATACTGCCATACAAGGAGCTGTTGGCAAAGGTCTCTTAGTTGTTCCTGGGCAATGGGCTAGGCTGAGCAACATTTCTGAGAATGGTACTTGGCTCAGGACTGAGTCTTTCAAGGTTGGTGAGAAAGTTATTGTCAGGGAAGCTGGCCACTCAGTTGGAAGAATCTTGGAGCCCTACCGAAAGATCAGACAGGAGCACCCTGAGCTCATGTCTAAGATTGAGCTGATGAGTCAGCCTGCAAGCAATGTTGACTCAGTGATCCTCAAGTGGTGCATCGAGGCTCAGGCAGAAGAGTATCCATGCTCCCTCTGGCAAAGAGATTGCTTCAGTTCAGTTTTCTCAGATGCTGCCACTCAGAGCATGGCCTTAGCAAACCAGCTGAGCTGCTTAGTGGCTGAGAAATGCACCTCTAAGCTCCAAATTACTGACACTGACTTCAGTAAGGCTTTCAAAGCTCTGCTCAGGAACAGGTTGTCTGAGCTTCGAACTGAGTGGCAGAAAGAAGTCAAAGCTGAGCACTCAGTGTGGAAGATTGGCCCCCTTCAGATTGTCCAAGCTGTGGTGGCAGCTCAGGAAGCCATGTCTCAGAGGAACCTGGAGGATGAGTGGGTGCTGAGAGCTGCTTTGGAGGAACTCCTCAGCCAGTCTTGGGCTCAGAAGCTCAACCTCAGCATTGGCACTAAGAGGTATTCTCCACACTACCTGAAGGACAGGCTCAGATGGCTTAGCTCAGAAGGGGTTCCAAAAGAAGCTGATTGGAATCTCAGTGAGACTGCTAAAGCCATCTCTGACTTGCAAGTGTGGGACTACTTTCACCAGGAGCCTGAGCAGTTTGTCTTAGAGAAGGACGAGCCTGAGAAGGACTTTGACTTGGATGGGGCCCTCAGTGCTGACCTGGAGCTTGCCTTGGAAAATTCGCTTTCTCTCAGATTGGCACCAGAGCTGAGGAGAGCACATTGGAGGAGGATGGGCACTGCTGAGTGGAAAGCTCAGCAAGAGTCAGCTCTGAAGAAGAAGACCAGTAGGAATGTCAGGACAAGGCTCAGAAGGAAGCACAGAGCTAAGCTGGTCAAAGCCTTTGCAGAAAAGCTGAAGCAGGCAGGCTAAGGAAGCAGGCAAGAAGCTTTGCAAGACTTAGTGCCTGAGGTCAAGCAGAAGAAGGAAGCTAAGAAGAAGAAACTGAGCTCAGTCTTGAAGGCAACCCTGAAGACGAAGCCCAGTGCAAAGAGCAAGCCTTCTTTGAAAGACAAAGCCTCAGCTAAGGCCAAGGTGTCTAAGAAGAGCAAGCTCAAGGCTTTGGCAGACAAAAGCTTAGCTGAAGCTGAGCCAGCACCCTTGCCACCTCCTGCTGAGGCACCCCCTGCTGAGTCAGATGACCTCCTTCTGAAGAAGACTGTTGTGGTTGTCTCAGAGGCTGCAGGTGCTCAGGCCTTTGGCAAGCAGGGCATGCTCACTTTTGTCTCAGACAAAGGGGTCTACACCCTGGTGACTGATTCAGGGGCCTACCAAGTTCAGGCAGCATGGGTGAGGGAGATTGCTGAGAAGAAGGTGGCACTGCCATGGCCTAAGTGGTCTCAGCTCAGCAAGAAGGACCTCAAGCTCTTCCTCATGCAGCTGAACTGCTCAGTTGAGGAAGACACTGGGTTGGCTCCTGAGGAGTGGACCAGGCACACAGTGCTGCCTCTGAGCAAAACTTCGAACCTGATGGAAGATCAGCACCTGTGGCTTCCTCAGTTGGGCCTTCTACAGGCAAAAGCTTCCAAGGTTTGATGAGCTTGGTGTAGCCTGCTCAGACCCTATCCTCAGCCACCTGATGGATAAACAAGAAGAAGGCTCAGCTCAGTTGGCTGCATTGGAACAGGGGGTCCAGGCCACTGCACAAGCTTCAACAAAGCTCTTGCTTCTGCCTGTCTATGGCCCAGGGCATTGGACCCTACTGGTGGCTGAGCGAGAGAACTCTGAGGCACCTTGGGTTTGGAGAAGATATGACAGCCTCAGCAAGGAGCATTCTGAGTCACACCCTGCCCAGCTGAAGATGGGCAGCCTGATCGATGCTCAGTTTGAACTTCCACCTCTCAGCAATGTGGCCAAGCAACCTGTGGGCTCCAATGCTTGTGGGAGCTATGTTCTGCACTATATAGAACAAGAGCTCAGGTCCTTTGCAGGATACCATCCCTCAGTCTGGCCTCTGCAAGGGTGGAAGGACTGGACCCAGAGACTGAGCCATGTACTGCCTAAGCTTGCAGATGAGCGCCTTGCTGTGATGAAGCAAAAGCAGGCTGAGTACTTTGCCTCTGTATCTCAGCAGAAACAAGCTGCCCAGAAGCTGAAGAAGGCTCAGGATGCACTGGGGAAGATCAAAAGCGTAACCAGCTTGGCCTATGTGACTGCTCAGGAGGCTGTCCAGGAGAACTCAGTGAAGTTCACCTGGCAGGACCTGTCTCAGGAGGCTAAGATGAAGGTGTATCTCCTGGAGTACTCAGCCTGCAGAGCAGCAGTTGCTTAGAGTGCGACCCCTACAAGTGTCTCAGGCACCACCTGCACAAGGAGGCAGCTAAGGCCAAGAAGCTGGCTTTTCTGAGCAAAGGACTAGGGTTTTCTCAGCAAAGAAATTGGCTTTTCTCAAGTTTTTTTTCTTCCAGTTTTCTTCTTTGAGTTGTTGTTTTTGTTGTTGTTGTTTGGTTGCTGCCTGCTTGCTTGCTTGGGAGGGCTTGGGAGGGGCTGAGTGGGACAGGAAGTGAGGCTAAAACACAATCAGTGATGATCCCCCCCCAAAAAAAAACAAACCCCAAAAAAAAACTTTTCTTTAATCACCCTCCATTTCAAAATGGGGTAGGCTATGAATAATTTTGGGAAAACTTTTCTTTAATCAACCCCCAATTGCAAATCACAGCCCAACATTAACAAGGCAGCAATTCACCATCATTAGCCAAGCAAGTAGGCATCACAATTGACCAGGAATCCCTACGAATCTCTATAAGTAAAGCATTCTTAACACATCTAAGCACTACAAGGTAGGCCCCCTAGTTATGATCTGGTAGGCCAAGCGGCAGGCTAGTTGTACCACTTGCCTGGTAGTGACCTGGCCCAGCGACTGGTGTAAGGTGGCCCACCATTAGTCAGCCATTTGGTGGTTTCTCAGAATAGGGAGCCCCAAAAATGGCTGGTTAAGTACTATAAACGGTTAATAATGGATGATTTGGGGGGTCCCTAATTTTGAGAAACACCCATTTACCAACCATGATAAAACATTAATCATTAATTCCTATCAACTGAGCACTATTAGCTCATAAATCCCTTTGAATCACTATACATCAAGTAAGTAAGCACACCTATGATGATTTTCAATCATTACAAATCACTGTAAATCACTAAAAATCAATTCATTAAGCACATCTAAATGTTTCTTATGTCCCATTAATCTCATTCATTGCGGCTCATTGATCACTAAATTAGCTCATTTAATAATCATTGCAAATCACCATAAATCCCCTTAAAGCGCTATAAATCAATTCATGAATCGCACATCGAATCTCGATGTCATGAATCCTCACCAATCACCCTATTGGCTCATTAATCACCTTATTAGCTCATCAGTGACCCTATTATTGCTCATGAATCACCCTATTAGCTCATTAATCACTATAAATCAACTATAATCAAACCCTATTGGCTCATTCATCACTATAAATCAACTATAATCAAACCCTATTGGCTCATTCATCACTATAAATCAACTATAATCAAACCCTATTGGCTCATTAATCACTATAAATCAACTATAATCAAACCCTATTAGCTCATTAGTAACCACCGCCGTTGGCGGCAGATCAACCAGCGCTGGACCTTCTCCACCAACGTCGTCTTCCGCTTCAGCTACGAGGGCTACGGCTTGACCTCAGGCGCGGAGCGCACCTCTCGACGGCGTGTCTTTTGGCCACCGGTGTGGGGTTCATGGGTGGACGTTGGCTGAGGGTGGGAACTGATGGTTGGTTGATGAATGGTTAATGGTTAATGAATGGTTCATGAATGTCAATTAGTTGGTTAAGTAACTAATCATTAATGTCAATTAGTCGTTAGTTAATGGTTAATGAATGGTTCATTTTAGTCGTTAGTTAATGGTTATAAGTTCATGAATGGTGAATGAATGATGGTTAAAATGTGGTTAATGATGGCTGAACAATGGATGAATGATCGTTAATGGACATTGTTTGCACCGTTGCTTGATGATTAGTTGGTGGTTAAGTAGCTGGGTTAGTCGTAGGGATCCTGCTTTGTGGGTGAATCATGGCTACCTGAGAGTCGACTATTAGGGTGAATCTGGGGTTTACGGTGATGAATTGTGATCAATTGGTGCTTTGTCATGGTTTAATGAGAGTTGGTCATTATTAATTAATTGACAATGATGCCCACGAACAGGGGTTATATTGGAGGCATGAGAATGAAGATCGGTTAATGATGGTTGCTCAGTGAATGGTCAATTGATGGATTGTTGTTTGATAGTTAACAATGTTGGCTAACCATCAGGTGTTTGTGAAATGATGTTAAACTCCTATTAACGATGCGTGATTATATGATGGGAACGATTGTTGAAGATGATGGTTGACAAGGGTGCATTGATGGCTGGCTATTGATGGTTCATGATAGCTGATTATTTTGATGACGATAATGACTAATTACTATTGATCATTGACAATCATTGATCAACATTGGCTAATTGATTGCTGATGGCTAAATTTGATCTAGTTGATGATAGCCATATAAGCTTTGGTTGAATAAGTGCAATAATGTGTGATAATAACAACATCCAGCATTGACCAACGCGGGGTTGTGTTTGTTAGTCGTGCTTGTTGATCGCCCAAAACAGAGGGTGATGGCCGCGCAAAATCAAAAACGTTTAGGACGGGTCAACACCAACTGTTTCCAAGAATGGGTTTATAGTGGTAGTTGCAACTATACCAACCTTTTTTAAAGGCCTTTAACATAGTTTCTTCTAACAACTGCCACGTACTTCAATAGCTGTTTGCATGATACTGGGGTATGCATTTTACTTGGCTAACTACAAGTCGCTATCACATAAAAACATCAAGATACAACAATCGCGGGTCTTCACAGACACTGCACTCCGACCATTGCTACAATCAAATTTGAAATGGTGATTTCTCAAAATAGGGATGGTTGGTTTATCACTCTATAAATAGTTTATATGCGATTATTTCCCGGGATACCCCTATTTTGAAAAACACTGAAATGGATGTAGCAGTGAAGTGGTGACGTCACACTTATCACCAGCATGAACCACATGCCCATCAGCTGGTTGCTGTTCACATCAAAAGAGCTGCGGAATGGATGTAGAATAAGTTTAAACTTTAAACCCCTACCAATTTGGCTTTGGGTCAATATTACCCATCAACTTTTATGGGAGATAGTAATCAACAATAGTAGGCAATATAGTGATGATTGATGGTACACCGTGCACCACGGGTAAAGGGATTGTACCCCTACCAGGTCGTCAACCACTTGCATGACTAATCATCATTATATAATTAACTATCATTGACCATCATTTTGAATCCCGGGGACTGTATCAATCATCATGATAAAACCCGTGGTCATCATTCCACAGTCATTCTTGGCCCGTTGCCATCGTCCGATGCACAGGAGACACCATCCGCATCATTTCCTCCGATGGCACCTGCGCGGCAGTGGAAGAGCTGGCCCGATTGAGTGAACAAGTCATTTGATTGGTGGTTCATGGTGGTTCATGGTGGTTAATGATGGTTCATGATGCTTACTGATGGTAAATGATGGTTTGTAATGGTCAATTAATGATGGCTAATGATGCTTAATGACGGTGAATGATGGTTAATTAATGATGGTTCATGATGGTTAATGACGGTTAATGATGGTTAATGATGATGGTTAGTGATGATGGTTTATTAACAATGATTGGTGGTTTCAAACATTTCTTATTTTCCCTAGTGATTATCAACGAATGGTTGGTTGACTAATATTGTTCATGCCACCAGCCAGTCATGATTGGTGTTGATGATGAAGAAAATACTGGTTTCTTCATTTCACAAACTGTTGTCTTTCAACCTACCCCGGGATGATTCCGCAAATGAGAAAAATAGATTTTGATAGTGACCCCTACCCATCCAGATACCTACATCATATGTAACCAGCTGGTTCTACCATTGACTTGGGTTGGTTACAAACTATAGAGGTCAGCGCAAGCATAGGGACATGTACGAAAATATCATCCCCAATATTATTTCTAGATATCAATAGTGCAATCAACCATAATTACCTGAGTGGTGAGTTCATTATTGAAATTGAAATTACTTCCCTTCAATCATTCAAGTTTATGAGTACCTCGGTAAGTTTTTTTCGAATAAACTTATATTGCTCATAATTTCCTTGCTGCTTCATTCGAGTAAGTTGTTTCATCCTGCGAGGTAGCCAAGGAACTCACGGAAGCTCGGACGTGGGCAGTTGGGGCACCAACTTTGATGCTTCAAGCGCTTGGGATGCGGTAACCCAACCCATCTTTGGGATGGGGCAACTGGTGGTTTCTCAGAATAGGGAACCCCCAAAATGGTTGGTTTATTACTATAAATGATAGAACAAGGGTGATCTGGGTGTACCCCGTGTACCCCTACCATCAACTAACCAAGCAGACCACCAAGCAGACCAATGATTCAATTCACAGCCTGCGATGCCGCCGAGGCAAATGTACGGACAACAACTACAATCCAAACACTGCAGCTTTCGCCTACACGGCCCTCAAGGTTGGGATGCTTCTCAGCGGCCGCGCTGGGAACTGCGTTTGGGCACCACTCAGAATCAGCCAGGTCATGCCATGTCCCTATCCTTGGAGAATCTAATCATCTACCTCAGGGTAAAGTGTCCGCTCCTCAACACTGCATCCTAAGTTGATTATTAGTATAGTCGTACTAGTATGTTCTTGAGTAGTTTGTATATGCTTTGCAAGTGGAAGAACATAACATCAGTGTTCCAAAACAGGTATCATAACTTCAAACTCAACTAGGTATATTTTGGATCAAACTCATAGTGTTGCAATAGGCATAAGTAGGAACCAAAACTGAGCATGATCCGTAGAGTGCCAGCTTGATCATCCCGATTGATCTCATTCATCAAGTCAAGAAACCATTGGATACCGGTAATCAACCATTCATTGACCCTATCATTAACAATTAATTTGCCATTAATTATTAACCATTAGATTAGCCATGCTACTATTAACCATTAAAATTAACCTAGCCCTACATTTATAATTAATTAGCCATGGTTGGAATTCCTCAAAATGCCTGTGAACCTAAGTTTGCATAGCAGTGCGCACGGTCAAAGAAGCTGAAGAGGCACATCTCCATGAAGCTTTGATGGCTGATAGCATCCGTCAGGGTTTCCTGGTTTGCTGGAGGCTGTGTCCGGAAGACTCATGAGTTGGTAAAAATGAAGCAGAATCAGGTCATAATTGGTGAAGTTTCAGGAATGACATCATGATATCTATGGGTGACCAGGACTGTTCGTACTTTGGTGTCGGATTTGCACTCATTCACTCACTGGTTGGTGGTTTCAATCATTTTTCCCCAACAGCGTAAGCTTATGGGGTCTTCAGCCCAGTTAAGCTCCGGTGTGAGCCGGTGCAGCTTCCAGGCTCAGGTTCCGGAGGTTCCGAGAGGTTCCGGGAAGTTCCGGTGCAGTTGCCAGGCAAGGTTCCGGGGGCTTCCGGTGCAGATGTCAGGCAAAGTTCCGAAAGGTTCCGGAGGGTTTCGGAAGGTTCCGGGGAGTTCCGGTGCAGTTGGCAGGCAAGGTTCCGCAAGGTTCCGGAGGCTTCCGGTGCAGATGTCGGGTAAGGTTCCGAAAGGTTCCGGAGGGTTTCGGAAGGTTCCGGAGTTGCCAGAGCAGTTGCTAGGCAAGGTTCCGGAAGGTTCCGCAGGGTTCCAGAAGGTTCCGGGGAGTTCCGGTGCAGTTGGCAGGCAAGGTTTGGGAAGGTTCCGGAGGCTTCCGGTGCGGATGTCAGGCAAGGTTCCGGGAGGTTCAGAAAGGTTCCGGCAGGTTTGGGAAATTCTGATGCAATTGCTGGAGATGGGCAGTGGCTCTTGCTGTTGGGGATACCACCTTAGCTTATTTTCCTATTACTACCACTTGATCGGCTGGTTGAATGATCTCGTTTCACAGGGCTTGAAACCACCCACCAGGTTCATCATTGTGAAAGGAAGCTCCGAAGGTGGGATCATCACCATTCATTGTGTGCGTGATGCTGCAGCGCAGCATTCGAGTCGAGAAAACACAAGTGACACCTCAGCTGGTGGTTTCAACATACGTGACATATGTACTTACATGGCTATAGGTCAATATTAACTAACCAATCATGGTGGTTATTAACCAGCCAATAATTGGGGGGCAAACAATGGTTAATGATGGGGGAAGCAGGGGTACAGGGTTTTGACCCACTGCCACATCTAGTACATGGTTTCCCAAGCCATAGGGGTGCTCGGCGACATCCAGCTGCCGACGCGAATCGGTGCTACACTTTGGGGACCTTGGCATTGGGCGCTCTGCCATCACAGCCGTGCTGATCCTGACTTTGGACTCGGTTCTGTGGGCGATCGCCCCCGACTCACCAGCTGGGGAGGTGCGGGGCCTGGCGGGCCCCGGCGCTATTTTCCTCGACAACACCTTGCGCCCGGCAATGGTGCCGGAAGACGAAAGAGAGCCACTTGTCGGCAGGACAACAAACTCCTGGACACTCCGGCTCCATCTTCGGTGTTGCCCAGCCTGAACTGATGACCACATCGAGGAGTTGCCACTGGAGGGCCGACGAGTTTCCCTCACTGCTCAAGGTGCGCGGAATCCCTCACTCCTCGCGCTGAAAAACATTCGCTGATCAGTACCTCGCAGCAGAAGGCGCGCCTGCTGTGTGCACCGAGGCAAAGGCGAAAAGGCTCCAGAATGAGCAGCGACGGCGAATACGTGGCAGATGGCAGCACGGAAATCATTGAATGATTCCCACATAGCCAATCCTGGAGCCCAGAGCCGGTCGGTAGTCTCAAATATGGATGGTTTCTCAAGTCATAGGGAACCCCATGAACATATATGTCTTATGATTGATGATCATCCCCTTTGATTTACCACCATAATCCCCTTTGTGCTGGTACGCTGCCGCTTTAGCTGACTAGCTGCATATCAGGGAACAGCCCTGGATTAAGGCGCAAAATGGAAAATACCATCAATATCCCCCACCATTCTACCATATAAAACCATTACTATAAATGATCACCCCCTATGATTTGCCACAAGTTCATCCCCTATAATCTTGTGATTTACCACAAGTTAATCCCCTATAACTTACCACATCCCCTATGATTCTACTATATAACAGTACCAAAAAACCACTATCATCCCTAGATATAATTTATAAATACATATATATATATATATATACATTTATATATATATACAGATATATATATATATATATATATCTATCTATCTATATGTAACCACTATTCTATTAGATACAACCCCATTGTTAAACCCCAGAAGTTCTTGTGACGTCCGTGGCACGCCCAATGCGCCACGTACCCGACAGTGCCAGGTGAAGTGCCCTGTGCCCTGCAGCGAGGTCACCCTGACGAGCGGCACCGAGGTGGGCGATCTCACCACCAAGGCGCGGCCGTTGAGAAGGGCTGCCGCGACGTGCCACGCGGCTGCGCCTGGGCCTGGTGATGGCTGGTGATTCCTTGGGTACGCATTTTTGATCCATGCAACTGTGGAGGTTAATTGTTGATATAATACGTGACTACCAGCTGGTTTGGAATAAACATTCAATTTTACACGTTTTTTTGAAAAAAACATTGTTGATCCCTGATTGTCCTCCAGTGGTACTGCTAGCATGGGTGGATACTAATTGACAATGGTTGATCATTCTTGTTCATCATGATCAATGAATTAGTCATGCCATCATTTTTTGTCGATCAACGATCATCAACCCTTGTCATTGTTGATGATCAACATGTGACCAACCAACAGGGAGTAGCCAGTCCCAACATTATTGTTCAATAGTAAAACCTCAATTACTCCGTTTGTCTACAGTTTGAGTCGATACAGGATGGCCATGCATGGCCAGTTTGTGGCTAATTAATGCAGCAGTTGTTATACGTATTGGTTGTTTAATGGCTACCGACCATTATCAACCACGACCATGAACCTCTCGGTAATCACATTTCCCCTCAGTCATCATCGACAGTGGCTGGGATTTGAATCTTCACCCTGCGAAGTGAGCAGAGTGGCACCCCTCAGACTAATGCACATACTTAAGTAGATATTCTCAGTCTATACTCTATAATCAATTACGCATTATACGATTATAAATGATTTTTTATTTACAGTATACAATACAGATTTAGATGTCTATATCTACGATATACGTGCTTTTGTGTCGTTGGGATGGATTTGGTAAACAAGGATATTCATGCTGGATCCATGCGTAACCTGGAAGTTGTGCTAAGCTACTTCCACCTGGAGGCCCCGCCAACAAGATGGACCAGCTGGACATATGATGATTTCTCCACCCAGAAATGGCTGTTGCTCAAGTCATAGGAGTACCCCCAGTCATCATCCAATTTATGAACCATTTATAACAATAAACTCCAAGCATAACTTGGGGGTATCCCGAACTGGCGTGAGAAACCATTGGTGGTTCATTATTTTCTAATCTGAATCCTTATGAATGATTTTAACCCCTGTAAAACCTTAGGAAAAACTTCAAAAACGGTATAAAACCTTTATAGAACCTTGAACAAACCCTCAAAAAACCTCTAGAAAAATACCTAATTAAAAATGATCATGCGCAGGTGCTCTCTTCCGATTCCTACAACTGCGACGTGAACAACGAGAACTGCCCCTTGGAGCACAGCAGCCACTGCCAAGCCGCAGACTTGTCATGATGTTGGGCTACCAGGTTGATATGCCCAACCCGAAATTATGGGTGAAGGTCCCGAAAGATTGGGTACACTTTGCTAGCACCTGTGGGATGGGTAGTAGAAGTACTAGTAGTAGAATGAAAGACTTGGTTCTACCCTTGGCTAGTCCCTAACCTGGCAAGGGAATTTCACCATAACTTATTTCATGAAACCCTGGAAAGCCAGCAATAATTGGTGGATGTTCCAGTGCCCGGTTGGTTTACCAATGGGTATGAATCCCAAACATAGAGGCTAATTGAATCTAATAGAGGGTCAAGGTATGCTGATTGTCCCACGTTGTCCCATTGGTTCACACATACGATTTATGAATGGTCTATAACACGATCATGTCAATGAACGTGAATCCACACCCAACTGCAGCTCAGTGTTGTGAAACACAACCCCTTTTGGTGCTCATGGAATGCCAACGGTCACAGGCTCAAAAGTCGCAGTTCCTCATAGCACTGGTCAAACCGGCTGCTGGTCGGGAATCACTCTGCAGTCACATCAGCCCCAAGATGATATTTGATTCTCAGAGGCTGTATACTGTGGGATGTGAAAAGATCAAGTGAATCAAGTGGTGTGTGTGTGTTCGTGATTTGTTTGATTGTTTGGAACTATTTTCAAATCATGAAGTGATGGTAATTATCACTGTTGGGCATGGAACTCCTTCACCAACAGCCCCAGGGCAGGGTTTGTTCCATCAGCTTACAAAAGGGACTTGGGCATGTTTGTTTCATCACATGAACTTTCCAGACTTGTGTTTAAATGAACTTAGGCACAGTGTTGTTCCATTCCATGAAAGTCTGTTTCATCCCATGGAATGATGTGTCTCAGTTCATGCACATAACTGATTCCATTCATCCATTCCATTCCATCATGATGTAACTCATATGGCTGTGGGTCACCCTTAGTCCCCCTGGTTCCCCCATCATTGACCAGGCTGTTTTCCCTTTAGTTTTGTTGGTGAACTTATTTTATCCCTCATGAAATTGGTTGGTGAACTGCTTGACCCAGCTCGCCATATAGTTGGTATATCCACCACTATTGTTAATCTCCTATTACTAAGCATTATTAACCAGCTAGTCAACCATTGGTAGGTTCACTGCTTGACCCATAGCCATATAGCTGATATATATATATATATATGGTACCCCCCCCAAAAAAAACCTATGTTTCTGTCATTTTTGCTGGTATTTGCGATGTTTCGTGCTTATTTTTGGAGGCCTTTTTTGACCTTGGTTTTTTGGGCTTCTGGGGTACCATGTATATATATATATATATATATGTTTGTTGTGCAGGTAGGTTACATAACTTGTTTGTCTAGAGTCTAGAATTCTTCCCCAAAACCAAGATCCAAGATCCAAGATTCCCAGAAGACTCCTGACCAAAATCTTGGATTCAGGACTTGCCAGAATACACTTTCCAATCCAAGATTTTGGTCAGGAGTCTTCTGGGAATCTTGGATCTTGGATCTTGGTTTTGGGGAAGAATGCATTCTGAATGCATTCTTTGTGAATGCAAATGCCCTAAGTACAGGGAAAAATCATTCTGAATGCATTCTTTCTCAATGCATTCTTTCTGAATGCAAATGCCCTAAGTACAGGGAAAAATCAAACTAAACATTCCAAAGCCTAAACCCTACATGGCACCCCCTTTTCATGAAAGGCCATACCGAATGCTCAAGAGAATGCTTCAAAATTCATACCCAAAAATCAGCATAAAACATCGTAAATACTGTGAAAATGATATCACATATGGATCTCAGGGGGGGGGGGTACCATATATGCTAGCCCCCCAGATCCATATTTGACGTGGGTTTTGCCAGCAAATG
>VSDK01027227.1:440987-465490 GCA_009767595.1 Symbiodinium kawagutii | reverse complement strand
ATTCTAGACCTCCAAGAAATCTTGGATCTTGGATCTTGGATCCCTGGATCCAAGATTTCAAATTCTAGACCTCCAAGAAATCTTGGATCTTGGATCTTGGATCTTCAATGGGGCAGTGATTGCAATCGATTGCAATCACTTCTAGAATTCAAATACTTTAAGTACAAGTTGGTCAAGTTCATTTAAGTCTACAAGGGCAAGTTTTCTAGGCCCTGATCCTGGCCTATGCATTAGGCAAGAACAATATGGATGAAGGTTGTCAAAGTATAGCTTTAAAAATAACCTTGGATTTAAGATTTGCTTAAAGCGTCTTGGGGAAATTTGGAATCTCGAATCATGACTATTATTATTATTACTGCTACTAGCATTGCTACTATTACTATTATTACTATTATCATTTTTATTTTTATTACTATTTTTTCTATTACTATTGCAATTATTGCCATTACTACAACAACAACAACAACAACAACAACAACAATTATCATTATTACTGTTATATATATATATATCCTATTGCTACTGCCACTGCTTTTATTATTGCTACTGTTTTTGTTAATAGTATTGCTATTACTTTTGTATTTTTATTACTACTACTACTACTACTATTACTACTACTACTACTACTACTACTACTACTACTACTACTACTACTACTACTACTATTATTATTACTAGTGCTACTGCTATTGTTATCATTATTTTTGTGATTATTATTGTTATATTTTTTTGTTGTTTTTATTCGTTTAATTATTGTTATTGTTTTGATTATTATTGTTATTATTAATATTTCATCTGCAATTATTTCTAGTATTACCATTCTTATTTTTGTTATTATCAATATTTTTTGATGATTATTATTGTTATTATTTTTTATTAACATTATTCTTTTTTATTCTTATTATTGCTATCACCATTATGATTATTATTCTTATTACCATGACTATGAGTATTACTACTAGTACTACTACTATTATTTTTAATATTTTTATTTTTATTTTAATTGCAATGACTATTAATGTTGTTATTGATAGCACTACTACTACTACTACTACTACTATTATTTTCATTTTTATTATTACCATTATTATTAACATTGCTGTTAGTATTGCGACTATTAATATTATTGAATTACTACTATTATTTTCATTTTTATTATTACCATTATTATTAATAATGCTAGTAGTAGTGTTACTATTAATATTGCTTCTATTTATACTTTTGTTATTATTTTTTGTTATTACCACAGCATTACTAGTATTATTGTTCTTACTATTACTATTATCATTAACATTGTTACTGTTATTATTAACATTAAAATTACTATTACTATTATTATTATTAATATTTTTATCTTCACTACTACTATTATTATTATTACTATTACTACTACTATTATTATTCCTGCTACCCCTACTACTACTACTACTACTATTACTACTACTACTATTACTACTACTACTACTGCTATTACT
This sequence comes from Symbiodinium kawagutii, assembly GCA_009767595.1. Taxonomy (NCBI): domain Eukaryota; class Dinophyceae; order Suessiales; family Symbiodiniaceae; genus Symbiodinium; species Symbiodinium kawagutii. The sequence goes on along the minus strand of VSDK01027227.1, from coordinate 464,015 downwards.
ACTACTACTACTACTATTATTATTCTTATTGTTAATATTATTTTTTTTACTACTACTACTATTACTACTATTACTATTACTATGATTACTACTACTACTACTACTACTACTACTACTACTACTACTACTACTACTACTACTACTACTACTACTAATACTAATATTACTATTGCTATTATTTTTATCACTATTAAGATTATTTCTAATCCTATAATTACTTCTAATTATGATTATTATTACTACTATCGACAAAGGCAAAAAACACAGTAAATATGGTGATAAAACTAAAAAAGGTAGGTTTTGGGGGGGGTAGCATATATATATATATATATAACATGTATATGTATATATATCTATATATCCCGTATAATTGTTCACCAGTATCCGCTATTATTAACCACATAGTTGCTTGTTATCCCCATGATGGTGAACTGCTTGACCCAGCTCGCCATATAGTTGGCATATCCACTACTATTGTTGGTTGGCATTCATCTTCCCTATTATTAACCATTAACCAGCTAGTTTACCATCATTATTGACCCATGGCCCAGCTCGCCATATTCCCATCAGCTGTCCCACTGCCGCGGGTTGGGCGTGCTGCGCCCACGGGGCCGAGGCGAGACCAATGACATCACCAGCATCGTCGCCTGGGGAGCCCAGGAAGTCGATGGCCACCGTGACGTCGTGGTGATCTCCTGGGAGGTTAAGAGCTGGGGATCTCCCAGGATACAATGTTTGGAATGATCTCCACAATGTGGGTCAATCAATCTTTCAGGATACATTGGGGGTTTCATCGTGGTGATCTCCATTGCTTATGTCTTGTTTTTTTCCACAATGTTTGGAATGATTGATTGATTGACTGACTGATACTCTTCAGAGGGGTTGAAGCCACCAACCAGTGTAGATAGTTAGTGTAGTAGATGGTTACCATTTCACTTGTAGGGATTTGGTATTTGGGGTTCTTATATAAATGGTTGCTGTATTGCACAGCATTGCATCGGATTTCTGTTTCATAGAAGCATGCACCTGAATTCCGATTGGTAATGGTCAATTTCTCCCAAGAAAAACTGGAGGTAGTAAGAAACCCACACATTTGCGGCGCTGATTGAATGGTTGCACCCGAGCCAAATTCTGAAGCTCATCCAGAGGTGGAAGCAGGTACGCTATAGGAAAGCGGGGTGCAAGTGACTGTCGTTGGACCGTCATATTTGACTGGTACGGTCAGAGTTTGAATGGTTTCCTGGACATCCAATTAATTGATCAATTTTGGAAATATCTCAGGATATTGATCAAACACTTAAAAAGTCTTAGAAATAATGGCCCTGCTTTTTAAGCACCGCACGTTGCTCAGAAGCGGAGCCACTCGGAAACTTTGCCCCGTCTGGTACTGTGGGGCCAGCGATCTTCCAAGCACTGTGACCCACTCGTTGCGTATGGCGTCGCCACGTGGCGGTCTCAGGTGTTGAGTGAGACCGAGACGGAACTGACTTTCCAGTGGCCTGGCGGTGGTTGATGCAGAATGGAAGGTCATGGTGGTGGTTAAGATCATGGTTTAACCATTCTTAAGCATCGTAATATTAGTCATGATGATGAAATAGTTAATAAGGATAGTCTAATCATGTTTAAGTTCTAGTTCTAATTGATTATATTATCATAACTATAAGAGTGGCAGGGATAGAAATGCTTTATCACGATGGAGAAATGGGGAAGTATGGTGGGTTGCGGCTCGCAAGAACAATGGGGAATCCATAATGATTGTGATGAACCACCACCACCACCACCATCCCAATGTTGGTCGCAACAAGTATTTGATGGTTCTCCAAGTATGAGTAGTTTATCATGGTGGATCTCACATGTGTAAAACTGAATCATAGCCACTGCTAAAATAGGGTTTCCCTACCCTTCCAGATACCTTTATCATAATTAACCAACCCCAAGCAATGGTAGAAACCAGCTGGTTGCCTACTGTAATGGTGACGTGAAGCATAGGGTTTCTTGTAGCAACAATTGTGTTATATAGGTGGAGCTTGGTGCCTGACTAACAACATGCAGCCGTGATGGCTGCACCATGATGGCTGATGATTGGCTGTTTGGCTGGCCACTCATATAGCATGCAGCTTAGCTGGGAAGGCAACCCACTGATCATCGCTGCCTTGGTCGACCCCACTGGATTGGTTTGGTGCTTGATGAGGCACGGCTATTCCCAGCTGTTGGTCTTGGATTTTGGCATGGAATGATGATGGTGATCGCATCTGACGTGGCATAACTAAGGCTCCAAAAATCTTGGAGTTCTAAAGGCTGACCCTGCTGTCAAGTTGGATTTCTACAACCTGTTAACAGCCATGACTTGATGTAAAAGTTAGAGTTCTACCAAGGTTGCAGGGCTGTGGATCCCCGATATCCCCGATAGTGAACATGCCGAAAATGACCAGACCACTCGGCCTGGTGGAATGTTCACTTACCAATGTTTGTCAATGGTTGGTTGTGACCCATACCCAATTTGTTGTCAGGGGTCAACCATGATTTGGGACAAATGGTTTCAATCGACAACATGTTCTTGCGATGTGGTCTCCACCAAAGCTGTACTCACAGACTGGCATCATTTTTGTGCGGTTCGACTATCATGTCACGGTGCAACAGCAACCACTGTGGAAGTTCCAAATTGCTTTTTCGCATACATTTGGCTGTCGGTTGGGAGGAAGCAAAGGAGCCATGGCGATCTATAAATCCCTCTGCAAGGGGAGCTAAGGAGCTACTACAGGTGTTCCAACCAAAACTGGGTGGATTACAGCCATGAACTTAGCTTTTTCGCTTTTTTGGGAATGATTGATTTACCATATAACCACTAAAAGTTAGACTTTTAGCAAGGGATCTAACAGCCACCAAGAAATGGTAGACACAATGAATATTGCCAATGCATACACACCCTACCATGAGCACTCACAGCTTTCGTTTTTAGGAGGAAAAAACCATATTTGGGATGGTTCAAACCTTCCGTTTTATGATTAAACTGGTGCCAACGGGAGATAAATTTGGTTGTAACCCACTTAGCTGGTTGCTAAACCCAGTGAAATGAGTTTTACTTGGGGGCCCACCTTGAATTGAAAAGGGCTCCACATCCCTTCACTCTACCAGTCAGAACACGCGCCCGGCTGCTTCCGAGGAAAGATCATGGCTTGATGTTCGGGCCTCAAACCATAAGTGCACTGCTGGGGTAGAGGTGTCATTGACCCTGGGTACTCGGTATGACGTTCATGAGGACAAGAGACCAAGCCTGACGTTTCAGACGGATTTGAGGCTATCCACTCTTTGGCATCCCAAGCCTGTTGTTTGGTCTAACATCTCCTTTAAGACTTGAGCTGCAAATCACAAGCCTAGCTGTGCCACTTGAAACAATTTTGGGTCATCATTTTTTCTGGTTATTGGCTGGGTTCAGAATGATAGATTGGTGGGTGGTTCATGGTTAATTAATCATGGTTGATTTCATGGTCAGTGACGGTTGATTTCATGGTTAGCTAGTGGTGATCGATGGTTGATGAGGGGATCGGTGGTTATGGACAGATACCAAGGGCGGTGTACTGATATTGGTCATATGCCCCAAGCCCTTCACCTGCAATCATTACTTGCAGTCTTAGATAAATCTGGCCATTAACCTTGGTTATAACTTTACTTAGCGTGGTATAACCATGGTCATAGCCTTGTAGCCATATTTAGAATAACCACTTGAGGCACATTATTTATCCGAAACTATTGGGTTCATCTCATCACCACTGCATGGTTGGAAAGCATTGGAATCACTGTAGATTCCAGCCATTCAGCCGTGGTAAGGATGTTTTTTCCTGCACCAATGTCAACCATTGGCCGTGAGTCGAGCGGCATGGACCCGGTCTTTGGCTTTCAATGCTTGTTTTTTGTTAACCACTAGGTATTAGCCAGTGTTATCAAGGACAACCGGCATCCCCAAGACTCCGCTGCTTGGGACTAAAAGGAAAACCTGGAAAAAGCCAGTGTTATCAAGCATTTTGCAATGCTGGTAAGATGTTTGACAAACCATTGCCCAATGAAACAAATCACAAACTGTTAAACACGGTGGAAACCACAACGTCAACCATAACGAATCATACCAAATATCGATGGTGGTTGCAGAGTGGTACACCCTGATTGTGAGGTGGTTTATAAGCCTTCTAAATATAGTGATATCTACTTCAACTGGTAGTTACCCTAGTTGCAAAGTAAGTCAGCTATTTCGGGGGATACCACGCCGTAGAATGGTCAAAACCATCTATTCAAAGAACGGCCGGGATTGTTTGGTTTATAGAGGAGCAGAAGCATCAATCATGGGAGAAAGCCACCCAATGCTTGTCAACCATCGTTGTTGGTTCCATCAGGGTTTCTCACTGTTCTTAATCATTGCAACCAGTATCAAGAATGATTAATTAACTGCGATCACCCGTCGTTACTCATCATCAACAATTCATTCACAGTTTGCTATGTTTAACATATTCAGGTAGAAACATTGTCAAACATGTTATTATGCAACCACTATTAGTAGTTGTTGATGAACAAATTAGCAACTACTGGCCAGTATATATTATGATTCAGGAACCGTTCTCATTTTATTGACCATGACTAATTACTCACTTTTGGCTCTGGTTATCAGCCATTATGATTGACAATTGCTAGTAGCCTTTTTTATTGACCAGTGTTATTAAGCATTGTTGTGAACCATGATTGATTAGCAAGCATTGTCACAAATTGTTTACACACCGCTAGTTAACGCTTGATGGCCCATGACTAACCACTATACTTAGCCATTGTTGTGAATCATTGGTTTTAACCTTGTTATCAACCATGGTTATCAATCATTGTTAGTCACTATGGTCATATGGTCATGAACCAGAGCTATAAATCGTCATTCGTCGCTTATTGTCGTTAATTACCATAGTTAAGCAAACTATTTGCTGTGAAAAACCACAGTCAACCTCATATCAGACCATGGTTTTGTCTCCAACCATCGTCATGAACCTGTCTTGTTAATCCACATCGACGGCCGAGGACGGGAGACGAGATCACCTTGGGCGCCAACATCTTCTGTGCCGCAGGAGTGACCCGAGCCGAGGGCCAAGAGGAGGTCACGACCAGCTCCTGGTGATGCATCAACGGTCAGCCAATGGTAAGTAGATGATTCATATCTGTTCATACATGTTTATGGATAGTGGTTAGGATTAATCACTTATGCTTAAATGGTGAATACATGATTGGATTATATCCAGCAAAGTTCATGATTAATGAGTGATCAATTTATGTTTGATAGCTGGTGCTCATGGTTCATTGTAAGCATTTGCTTGAATGATCGTGCCACTGCTTGTCATTGGGGACAGCAACCATGGTAGCGCTGTTACTCTGGTTTCAGCCGTCAACCTTTGGGGGTTCAAACGTGCATGTTCCCATCATTGCCGAGAAAGTTGCATCACTTGGCTTGATGAAACAACAAGTTACCAACCAACACATGTTTTTTGTTTTCTCCAACATCGGCATAGCAGATAGCCATTGATTATTTACCATTGCTACAAACCATCAACTAGCCATCAGATCAACGGTCGCAAAGCATTACCAACCTTCCTTGACCGCTGTTAACCTCCCTTAACCCATCATCAACCAGCCTCAACCACATCATCAACCATCCTCAACCGCATCATTGTCACCGCCATACACAATCCGACCGCATGACTTGGCCTCACCCGACGGCCAAACCCAGCAGCGCCGCGCTGCAAGGAGACCCTGTGTGTACTGACGAGATGCCCGGCAGCCAAGTCCCGACCGCTGCAGGTTGTGCCCAAAATTGCTGGTGGTTGGAGCAATTCGGAGCAAGGGAAGTGTGCCAAGTTCCCCTTGATACCATAGCAAACAGAATTTTGGGAAAATCGTTTTTTTTGCCAAAAATGCTGGTGGTTTTCCAAAAATCCTAGCCCTTTTAAAGGGAAAGTGGGGCAAACAAATGGTAGTTGTTGATCAACAACAAAACTGCTCGCCAGACCAGGAACGACTAGGTAATGATTGATCGACTTCAACTGATGGTTGATTAGTGATGGAAAATGCATGATTGATTGTTGATTGATGGATGATTGATGGATAGTTATTGAAATGGTTGATTATGGTTGATGGTTGGTTGATGATTAGTTCACTGCGAACTGATGAGTAATTGCTGGTGGATTGATGGTGAGTTGATAGTAATCGATGGTTGATTGATGGTGCGTTGATGGTTGATGAATGGTTGATTGATGGCTAATTCATTATTGAACATCACTGACTCTTATCTAACCATTTGTTGACCATCATTATAATCATCAGTTACCGTCATCATAAGCATCAGTTTGCCGTTCACTAACTACAATTGCAATTACATCCATCAATTAACCATCAAACACCATTAACCAGCATGATCCACCAGTGGCCCTTCATGTACCCATCTAACCATTCATTGACCATCAATAACCATTCACCCAACCAGCCATCAAAGGTTTTCCTATGGCTTCCACCAGTTTAACCACCATAAACCACCATGATTCACCCATCAGAACCATAGTTCTAACCATCAAATCACCATCACTTAACCATTCATCAACCATTCAACCACCATTAATCAGCATCAGCATGATTCACCAGTAGCCATTCACCTAACCATCACCATAACCACTCTGCAGATCATTTAATCATCATCAACCATTCATTGATCAGAACCCATCTAAGGGTAATCAACCATTAGTCATTAACCATAGTTCTAACCATCAATCATAACCATCAGTCAACCATCAACCATCATCAACCATCATTAATCACCATTACCCATTCATCTACCCATCCAACCATTCATTAATCAGAACCCATCTAAGGGTAATCAACCATTAACCATTAAATCAACCAACCAGTAATCATCTACCCACCATGATTCACCCACCACATTCAATGATAACCATTAATCATCATCAACCATAGTTCTTACCATCATAGATTTTTTCCCATGGTTTCCACCTGTTTAACCATTGATTACCCACCATGATTCACCCAACCAACCACCATTCAATAACCATTCACCCAATCAACCATCATATGGTTTCCACCGGTGTAACCATTCATAAAGCACCATGATACACCCAACCAACCAGTAACCATCATGAATGATTGGTTATAACTAACCATGATGGTTATGATGGTTGACCATGGTTATTGTCGTCATTACCCACCATGATACACCCATCAAATCATCATTAATCATCATTAATCATCATTAACCATTCATTACCCACCACTCATTAACCATTAAGTAAATAATCATAGATTCTCTTATGGTTTCCACCGGTTTAACCACCATAAACCACCATGATACACCCAATCAAATCACCAGGCGCTGGATTAACCATTAAATAACCATTGACCAACCACTAATCAGCCACTAATCAACCATAGTTCTAACCATCAAATCACCATCACTTAACCATTCATCAACCATTTAACCACCATTAAATGACCATTCACCCCATCAAATCACTCCATCGCTCGCAGGTTGACGGCTTTGAAGGGCGCCTTTCCCTTCGCCGACGCGGCCTCCAACAGCGGCACGGCGCCGGAGAACTACCTGGCTGCGTGACCCGGCGCAGTGAGCCGCCATGGGCCTGCGCCGGAGGTGGTGGGGTAACGCTGGCAAACCGTGGGGAAAACCGTGGGAAAACCGTGGGAAAACCATGGGAAATGATAGGAAATGATAGGAAATGATAGGAAAACTAGAGAAAACCATCAAAAAACAGAGGAAAACAGAGAAAAACCACAGGAAAACCATGGGGAAACCGTGGAAAATGGTGGGTAAAGGGTGGGTAAATGGTGGTTGATGAGTGGGTTAATCATGGTGGCTAGGGGTGATTGAATAATTGATGGTTTTCTGGAAGTTTTCGAGTGTTTATACTGCTTTATACTGAGCCAATTGAGGATCAACTAGTGGTTAAAACGGGTGAATGATGATGGAAATTTCATTGTAAATGATGGCTAGGTGAGGGTTACAAGGTGGTTTATCATGGTCGATGATGGTGGGTGATAGTTAGTTTCTGGCTATTTGATGGTAGTGGTAAAAAGTGATGGTGCAAAATAAGGGCATTTACAGATGGCTATGTCATGGCCAATGATGGGTGAGTGGTGGGTTGATGATGCTTAAACACACTTGACGGTGTTTGACAATGGCCAGCGATGCTTGGCAATTGTTAACGATGGTTGATCATGCTCATATGTTGTTTGATGATCAATGGCTGAGAATGGTTGATCACAATTGAGTACGGACAAGATTCGGGACGATTTTTTGTTAGTTGATGATTGGTAGTAACCATTACCAATCATCGTTCGTCATGATTCTTTATTAGCCATCATTTATCATTACCAACCACCATTATGACCACTACTGACGGGCATGCTATCAATAGTACTTTCATATTGGTTAATAGTTTGTTGAATCCACTGGAATATTTGAATCCTTGGTTAATGCATTGGCGGGCAAACTATCAAAACCATGTTCATTAACCACTAATTAATAACCGTTCATTGACATGATTAGCCAGGATTAACCACTACAAATTCACCAGCTCACATGTTTTTTACCATGGTTTTCCTACGTTTTCCCATGGTTTTCCCATGGTTTTCCCATGGTTTTCCTATGTTTTCATGACGAGCTCCCCTAACCAACCACCTGGCGCCACTCACCTGCCAGGCACAAGTTCACCGCACTGGCGGATCCGCGCAAGGGGCGCATCCACATTGGATGGCCCAGCACTGCCTGGGGCCCTGCCCTGGTGTCATGGCGGGAAGGCATCGCAGTAGTCTCTGTAAAGCCTCATGGTCTAAGGAGGGTTAACTGGCAATGGGTCAATATTCATCAACCAACCATGGTTAATGGTTAATGATAGGGGATGATAACCAACAATAGTAGGGGATATAAGGGATACACCAGCTATATATGGCTATGGGTCAATATTAACCAACAACAATGGGGGATAATCACCAACAAGTTCATAGGGAAAACAATGGTGAATGATGGGGAACCAGGGGGACTAAGGGTTTTGACCCACACCCCAACTATTGTTAAGTGTGCTTGCTTGACAACGAGATTATGCCCGCCTACTAATCTCAGAGCTATGATAGGTTAACTAACTATGATAAGGCTCATAGATTTGTTAAGATCATAGTCATGGTAAATAGTCACGTATTGCATTCGGGTGATCATGGTCATTGTGATTAAACTGGTTGACAACGCTTAATATAGTAATGTTTCTGGATGAATTGTAATGGTGAATAATCATGATCAATAAATCATACAGCTGTCATCCCAGGGTGTGCACCAACTGTTACTGACGATCCTTAACCGTCAACCAGCATGTGTCCTATTGCTCAGATGATTGACCATCATTAAGAAGTATTAACCGTATTGGTGGGTTCCCAAGTTTGAGAAACCACGGTACCAAGCAACCGCGATTGACTTTCATGTAAACACTGACTAGCCATCATCAACATCATCACTCAACCATTACTGGTGGACTCATGAACTACAATCATTATAGCTAACTATCAACTACAGTAATAACAATTAACTATTGTTTGCTATAGTCGATAACTAGCCTAACCACTGTTTTTGTAGTGATCAATTGTTTATCACATTGTGAATGAACCAAAAACTATCATGATTGGCCAATTTTATAAGAGACAGATTTAGATTCATCATTAATTCATTGATAATCACCAATCATATGTTGTTCAGTATTACTCATAATTGATTAATTGTTCATGTATCATCAATTCCTTATCAATTTGTTGAAAGTTGTTTTCATCATTTATTGGCTGACTTCTTTTATAAACCACATTGTTTTCTACTAATCACCACATTGTTTATAGAAAACCAATGTGGTGACCCCACCACTTATCAAGACAACAAAAAAACAAATGGTGAACCAATGGTGATCTCGCTTTTGATTTAACCAGTGGTAGAATCACTCACCACTTATCAACCCATTCTATTCTGGTTGGTGGTTGCAAACATGTTTTTAATTTTCCCAAACGTAATCATTAACAACTGGTTGGTTGACTTGCGCATATTTTTCATGACGGGGTGGTTTAATCACCAACCGGTTGATCATGGGTACTGTACTTATGGTTCATTGGTTTATGATTCAGCCATTGAATGGGTAATGATGGTTGATTGATGGTTGAAAGCACCAAGCAGTAGTGGCTGACCTTCCCCCGCGAGGCTCGACCTGAGTTCACCATTATCTACGCTGGAGCTCGACCTGAGATTGGCTACATCGGAAGGTGCAGCGATTTTTCACAACGGCATCATCTTGGGGATGACCTGGGTACCATATGAAAACCCGAGGATTTTGTTGTGAATTGGGGTTCATTTATTTGAAAAAGATAGAAAAAAAACCTAGGAAAACCACTTGCAATTGTCCATTTTGGATTTTCGATTGCCATGTTAGATTACCCAAGGGTATTGAAAAAATAAGGGTGAATTTGCAGTGATTGAATGATTTGTTGTGGTTTAATTGTCATTCGCATTGGTTCGCAAAGGTCGATTGATGGTGAAAATTGGTTGATGATGGTTTACTGCATAATAAACATATCCATCGAAGGAATATCATGGTATAGTGGTGATTGTATAGAACTGGCTATTAATGCATATGTTATTCCTACTATCATGAACCACCAAGTAATAGTTGAATGGTTGATAGTACTTATGAGCAATGTGAATGATTCGTCATTAGTCATGGCGAAGTATGTCTACGTGTTTGATGATTTTCATATTTAATTTCTGTGAATGTTTGTTGATACTGGTTAGTTAATCACAATTATAATCATTGATGCGTGATTAGTACAGGTTAAGAACCAAATAACAAATTCTGATCTTAATGGTTCCAAACTCAGTTCATGATGGCCGTATATGAAATTGTGTTCATGTTTAGTGACGGTCCCTCGCGATTGATGCGTCATGATGATGGGTACCTACCTCCACCCAATTCGGTGACCATGATAACATGTCAGTACGAGATTGCATTTGTTGAAACCCCCATGCACACATGTGTATGAGTAAGCACGTGCGTATACTACATGCAGACGTTTGTTATATTTGTTATAGTTGTTTCGTTTTAAATCACAGATTAGGCTTGCTTCGTTACCGAAGCCATGACCATCATGGTAGCACTGAAACAGCAACACAGGTGACTAGCCCATGCCACAAGCGCTCGGTATTTTCTGGGTTTCACCAAGGCTTTTTGGCGCTTGGTCATTGGAGCTGGTTTTGCATCCACCAAGTCACTAAGTGGTTGCTACCGAGCACCAATGAACAAGCGCCAGGAAACCTGGTGACAATGCTGCGTTATGGGTCAATGTTGGAGTCCCTACCCCTGGTTTTATACCGAGCGTTCGGGAAACCTGGTTGGTTGACTGCGTATATGGGTCAACGAGTGGATAGCTACTGGTGCTTACTGCAATGTTTTACCCACTAGGCGGGAATGGTGATTGAACAACCACTATAGTAGACGGGCTGGTGGTTTCAAACATACTATGTTTTGTTTTGCCACGAAAAAAGCACTAAATGGTTCGTTGGTTGACTTGCGCATAGTTTTCATAGGGGTGCTTCGACCACCAACCAGTAATTAATGATGATTAGATCATTATCAACCAGTCAACTACTAGCTAACCACTTATTCACCGTGATTGTTAGCAATTCTTGTTGATTATCCCCTCTGATTTGATTCAGAACTTAGTAGCTGTTAGCCATTATTCACCACTACTGGCCATTATTGACCACTACCAACTAGTACCTGTCAGCCATTATTAATCATGATTAACCAATCTTAAGCATTACCAACCGTTATTAACCATTATTGTCCACGACTATTATCACTTCATTGACCATCATAATTGAATGAATCCCTATGAACATTATTAACCGCTATTGCTAACCATTACTAACCATATTATTAACCACTGCCAACCATATTAAGCATATGGGTGTTTCTCAAAATAGGGGTACCCCCAAATCATCCACCATTAACCATTTATAGTAATAAACCAGACATTTTTGGGGCTCCCTATTTTGAGAAACCACCATATTAATTATATTGTTACTTTCTAAACCATCATCATGAATCCCTATCAACTCCTATTAACCACTGCCAACCTTCATCGACCTCTTCTTGGCGGTTTTCCCTTTTGGCTTGCCATCACCAACCATTCACCACCACTGCCCAGGGGTGGCCTTTGGACTCATCACAGTCGTGCGCAAACCCGGGAGGACACTGGATGAGAAGACAACGTTAGCAGCCATTCTGCTGATGGTTTTCTATGACGGTTGCTGGTTGGTTAGTGGTTTGTTACTGATATTTCAAGTTGCTTAGTTGTTTGACGAATGATGTGTAATCAATAATGATTAAATCTGGCGGTGGATACTTGACATCCCCTCATTTTGTTGGAGGTGATGGTTGGTGATACTTGATGATCCTTGACGCTTATTTACTTTTTTTTTGCGTGGGACAGTGGCCATTCTTAATCAACAATCATACAAGGATGTAGATAGGTCAGAAACCATCATTGGTTACAATTTAGATATGATTAGATGAGATTATACCGAATTATACTTGTAATGGTGATAAGACTTGATGATTTTTCAAGTAAATTTACCAACCATCAAGTATATCCGTAGATGCTCAGGTCTTCTAATGTCAACGATGTCCGTGGGATGCATCTATAATCTAGGGTTTCTGAGTTGTACATTGTAGTAGGTATTGTCATGCACCATTGGATAAGCAGTATTGGGGCTCATTATCAACATTGAAATCATTGTTTACATGGATAACAGTGAATTGTTCTGATCACATAATCTTAACACCAGCTGAACAAATGGGTGTTTCTCAAAAAAGGAGTACCCCCCAAAATGGTTGGTTTATGACTGTAAGTGGTTAACATAGGATGATTTAGGAATCACCAGATGATTGTGCCTAAAACCTGCCCACATGTACAAACATTCATACAGGCACAAGCCGATGAACTTTACTCCGCAGGGCCCAGGCCTTATCAAGCATGGCATGGCCTTTCCCAAGGTGTCCCAGGATGGCTGCACTGTTGGAAATGTTGATTTTAGGTGGTTGGGACTCCATGATTTCAGGAAAGATCCTGATAGAGTGATTGGAACACCATGTTTTTTTAATAAGGAAAGCTTGGGAAAGCATAGGGAAACCATAGGGGAACCATATGGAAACCATAGGGAAACCATGGGGAAACCATAGGGAAACCGCGGGAAATCAGCTCTAAATGGGTGGATTGTCCATTGCCGGGTTAGTTCACAGGGTAAGTCATGAGGATTTCATCAAGCGCTTGGCGGTCTGAGCCTGGCCTGGCTGCAAGGATGGGCAAAGAGACTGTCAAAGCACCTGCTTCGGAAATTATTCAATTATATATATATATATATATATATATATATAAAGGTCTCGGCTCTGCCTCCCATCAGTATCCCCCTGGTGGAAGTTGAAGAGAGACTTTAGCGGGTGGGCGTGAGCCATCTCGTGCACCTGCGGGCTTTGCTGTCGGCCTTCCTCGAGGCAGCACAATTCGTTTATGTCACTTGGTTTGCTCTTCCTGCTCTTCATCACCCACGGCTTCGGCTACGGCAAGGAGAGCCTTGAGGAGACTTCGATCCAAGGCCCGGCTCAGGTGGTTTCTGCACTGCAGAGGCTATATCACCTTGAGCTTGCAAGCGATCGAATCGATACTACAGACTCTGAGGAGTCACCACTCCAGGGATCCGGCTGTGATCCGATCTATAGAGCACCAGGTGAACAAAATGAGATCCAATTCGACTTGGGGCTATGCCAATTACAGCAATGCTGGATGGCAATGCGAGAAGTGTGGAGCTTGGAATGGCAAAGCCGCAGACTATTGCCAGAAGTGTGCCTCTCATTGGGAAGTCACTGGATGGGTCGGAGGAGTACCCAAAGACCGTCGTCAATGGCAACAGGGAGGCACGTCACAGTCTCCGCGACCCAAGAGAAGGGAGCCAAATCAGAACCCCAACCCCAAGCCAAAAGGGAAAAAGGAAAAGAAAGACAAGCGGGACAAGGAAAAGGAGCAGGAGCAACCAGCCTTTCCACGTCCTTCTCCATTTTCGCACAAAGTGGAGACCTCCAACACTCCGGAACCTGCGCCTTTTGTCAATCAGACGGGCACGCCTTGGAGTCCATCGTCTACTGCTGCTGCAGCCAGTTCCACAGCTGCGAACCAAGAATTGGTTCAAGCTTTGAAGGCGGCGTATGCGACCTCGCCCGAGACGATGCCGCAACATGTCAAGGACTGTGTGGCCAAAACGGAAGAGGAGAGCGAGAAGCTTCTTACGAAGCGCCTCCACAAAGCAGAAGAGCTCGCAAGAGCTTGGGAGAAGTGTCAGATGCGCGCAAGAACCACCGACTTCGATGGTTGCGCCACATGTCAGAAAGCATCGGTGTGTGGGAAGGTCAGCTGGAAGAGTACCGCAAAGTTCAAGCGAACTTGCAGGAGCAAGCGACCAAGGCCAATGCGGAAATATCGGCAGCCCGCAAAACAATCGCCCAGTTGAACACGACTGGCAAGATCACGGATCTTCCACCCCTAGAGGACCTGGAAGAGAAGGAGGCAGAAAACGTAGTGGATGCAGAGGAGCAGGAGCTTCGTGCCCGGGTTGGTCAACTACTCGCTGCATGCGCTTCTGCCGCTGGAGTGGACCCCGCTGCCGACATCGAGGACATCTCCGACGAAGACCTTCAGAAGCCAGAGAAGGATCTCAAACGGCATTGCGCCGGAACAGATGCGAAGTCATGATCAAAGGCCGCAACCCTTGTCGCAAGAAAGGCCGTACTTTGATGTCCCTGTGACGCCTGATGCCTATCGTATGGATCATGGAAGACCCTACGGTGCAGCATGGCCACTGGGAAGCTCAGACCTAGATAGCCCGCCTGGAAGGGTCCTTGCGAGCTATCTGTCAGTGGTGACAGAATCTGACTTCGTCGACGAGTTCTGTGCCCATCGTCGTGCACTTCGACTACGTGGGGAAATCCTTGGCTTTGAGAATACGGACTTCACGGACTATGACATCATTTTTGATGATGACGTCGCTCCTGTTGACAACACGCACCAGGAGATCGACTCTGAAGCGAATGTCCTCGTTGAGTATGTCCACCAGTGTGATAATGACATCACGCTCTCGTCTGACCTCGAGCAGGACATTGACGACCTATCCGCCTTCATGCACATGCCGAGTTCTTCGTGGACTCAGCGCATTTTCGCGCACATCTATGGCCTCCAGAGGACCACCTACCACGGTCATGTCCACTGGACTCCTAGAGCACGACGTCTACAAGACGTTGCCCACATCACCGGATGTCCTGCAGAAGATGTCATCGACCTACACCGTGTCGCTGTCACCTTGCATGGTGAACCTCTGAGTGCTCAGGTCTTCATCAGCCAGCTACAAGATGACTTGCACCCTCCACGCACTGCCTGTCTTGTGGTCTTCGAGATCATCAAAGATGTGCATCACGGCTTGAATCGTGACTCGCAGTACCAACGCAAGGTTGGTGCTCTCCCACGCTGGGTCACGAGAAATCATATCCTCCGAGCAGTTGGAACTTGGAGCTTCTGCCAATCCCACGGGATGCATAGTATTACACAATGACCAAAGATGGGAAGCCTATGGTGGCCAAACAACTTGGAGAACTGTGGCACATGGAGACGTCTTCATGGTCCGATTCCAAGTTGACCAGGACACTCAGCCTTGGTTTCCTGATGAAACAGGGGACGATCCAGGAGGATCTGGATGTTCTGTAGACTTGGCTGAATCAGTTTCAGACGTCCTAGAACCTGCCCAAGAGGACTCGGAACCAGAGCCAGAAGAGTATTTGAGCGACTACGACTCTCAAGAAGATGAACGTGAGGCCAATTGGGGCAGCCCACTTGAAAGTGATCAAGAACATGAAGATCACTATGTATCCTTCCTCACTTGGTACATTCACCATCAAGCCCGTCCGCTGTGTGAGCGACCACGACTAGCTAGAGTTCGGCATGATGATGGTGATTGGACCCGCAACTTCGCAGAAGTGTGGGCGGACTACTTTGTCCCAGGACAGAGTGCCAGGGTCTCTCTGGTGCAGCCTCAACCACATGAACAATTTGGATATGGCCCACCAAAGCCTATGCACCTTCTCATTGAGCAAGGCATTCATGGTCATCGCACTGCCATCATTGTCAGTAATGACCCTAGTTTGGTCCAGCCACATCCCTTTCAAGTTTTCGCCCTTTCAGTGCCGCACTATGCCACAGGGCCGGCCATCATTAGTGCCGCGGGACTGACGGACACATGTGCCAGACGTGGAGCTTGCTTTTGTCTTCATGGCCAGAGGCAGCTCTCTGACACTGATGGCAATGACATCCCATCAGGTGCTTTGATCAATGTTCATATTGCCACACGTCCAGTCCCAGAATCGCCTGAGGAAGAGAATGACGAGACGGCATCTCTGCAGACCAATTTGTCCTTGAACTGTCATTCAGAGTTATTGACAGCATTAGGCCATGGTCCCATTGTCTTCAGGATTGGAGAAGATGACGTGACCGCCCCTCAAGTCATCAGACAGGTTGACCGAGATGGTCCACCACCTGAAGATGACGAGGAAGATGAGGAAGATCAAGCACAAGATCCTCCCAATATTGTTTATGCAGCCCTTGATGCTCTATGGGAACAGGATGTGGCCCACAGGACAGATGAGAACATGGCAGTCATTCATGTCCTCACCTACTTTTTGGATGGTCACCGACACACGACCTGCACTGATCCTCGCTCTCTGCGTCTTGGATCAGATCGATCACAGTGGCCAGCACAGATCTTTCAGCTCTGGGCCGACCGTCTTGACCCATGGCACATTCGTGACATTGACATTCACCGGGTCACACCAGATCCGCCAGACTATGACCTGGAACGTTTTGCTGGGCATTTCATTGTGACGCAACATCTTCAAGGTGATCATTGCGCATGGCAACTTAGTTCTATGCATGGTCCTACGAGACCACTTCATCGCGCTGTTTGTGGTGACCGACTGGCCACCAGACATCGCATTCTTATGGCTGCTGACCTTGGCCCACTTTGCTACAGGAGGGCACATTTCTACACTTGTCAGGTGATGTCAGGTGGTATGATTTTCTCAACCAGTACCAACAAGCGCACGACTCATGGCAATGCTTTTGTGGTTCAGGTTCGTGACGAACCACAATACCCAGTACCATTGCCACCGGTGACTACCCTGGATACTGTGCTACATCTCAATGAGCATAGCGAATCCAACCTTGCCACTTTGAGACAATATTGTGACAGATGGCACAACCCTTTCGACGACCAATGGATCCAGGTCAAGACCTGGTTTGTGCATCACAATCGTCAACTCAGATGCAAGAGCTACCGCCTCGCACTTCTTACATCAGATCCCGACACCTGGCTGACCGATCTTGAAGAATTGTGGAGCGATGTCCTTGATCCACAAGACGACTGGAGGATTCACTGGGTACAGCCCCAGCCACCTCATGATCGTGAGGACCCCTACACAGGACACCTCATTCTTGAACAAGGACTTCCAACGCCTGACCCTAGGTGTGCCATCTTTGTTGCGAGCCAAGTTGGGTGGGACTTAGTGCATCAGGCAGTCTCAATCGTCACACCTGTCACAGCGGAAATGCTGATTTGGTATCAAGGATTGTCTGATGACTGTGCCCCAGGTCGTCGCGGTTTTGACTGCACTGTGCGACTAGGTGACACATTGCTCACACCAGGAGTGCCCATACGACCCCAACCTGGTCAATGCTATGACATCCTTGGTCTTCCTCGTGGGGGAGATGACACGGAGGATGATCATGCCATGTTGCAGATGGGACTGCTCCGGGCCCCTGTTTCTGTGCGCCCAAAAGTTGGGCTGGTGGCTCATACCCAACTGCCAGAACAGGTAAGCACACCCCGAACCGTACTTTTGGCTGATCATATTCCTGCTCAGTCCATGTCTATGGCAGATCCCTCGGGCGTCTACATTTTGGACATGCAAGGCTCGCCTCTGATTAGTGAATTCTATGAAGGACCCAACCCAGAAGCTTTCGCTCAGAGCCTCTGTCGTGATCGAGGATACACGACTGCAGCACTTGCTGTGCCTGGCTTGCCGATCTTTGTTCTGCCTCACTCCTCATTTGGGGCCAGTGACCTTCAATACTACCTTTATGTGGAAGTTGAGTCGCATGCACCTGATGCTGCCTTCATAGGGCCACCACATGGTCTGGTCGTTCGATGGGCAAAGACTCGCATCGAACACATGAGATTCCTGTACACCTGTGGATTTTGGCGAGCTGTTGTACTCCCAGACATGGCCTCTCATCATGGGCTCCACATTGTCAGGTTCGTCAACAACAAACCAACCATCGCAGACCAGGGGAAGAAGCTGCGACAACCAGCTGAGTGGGCCACTGAACAACCTCGTTGTTGCCTCACAAAGAGCTTCCCACCTCGTACATACAGCTCCACTGCCACTCAGCAAGTTTTGCTGCATGGTCTCAGCGACAAAGATCTTGACACATTCTTCGATGGCAGCCTTGGAGAGATCTGCCGCACATTGGAGGGTATTCAGCTTCCATCGGCCACTCTGCAACCTTTTGCTGACCTTTCTCCAATGCCGGCTCTAGCTGACTTGGACAGGATTGTGATTTACACTGATGGATCCTCCCGTCCTGATTGCAGAGGAAAGCCCCCTCTACAAGTTGAAGAAGAAGGTCATGCAGATACGTCGGCCTTCCTGGCCATTGGGGAGCAATATGCCACTTCCACCAGACCCCATCGCCTGAGCCTCATTGGCTGGGCTGCTCACCCAGTCATATATGATCCGGACCACCCCTTTCATGCTTATGCGGATCACGTTGGGAGCGATGTGGCGGAGCGTGAGGCTGTGCTGTGGGCGAGCCTTTGGCGGCTCAGACTCAACAACAACATTCCAACGTGTTTCAGGTCTGACTCCAGCACCACAGCCCAACAGGCAGCTGGCACTATTGGAGCAGGGGACATCTCGCAGTCATACCGTCTACTTCGGGCCGTTTCGCAGACACTGCGTGTACTGCTACCGGGTGACCTGCTTCGTCACGAGCATGTGCATAGTCACTGCGGGGAGCCGTGGAACGAACTCGTTGACGCTCTGGCATCTCAAGAAGCAGCCAAGAGTTTCCACTTGCCAAGACCCAGCAACGGCTACCAGCAAATCCGGCCATTCCTTCCCTACATGTGGATGATCTTCGGGGAACGCCACGGCATGCCAGTTCTTGGCCCTTCTGGCTTCAATGTTCCACCCATCGCCTTGCCGGCCACGCAGTGCCACGATTTTGACTCGGGCCCTGATGAATGGCACTCTTTCGACATTGTCAGCAGCTTTATCAGTGCCAACGTCAACTCCCTCTCCAGTGGACCAGACGGACACACCGGGAAGGTCGACTTTCTCAGAGAGCAATTCTTGTATTCCTCTGCGAACTTTTTCGGCCTACAAGAAACTCGCAGTGCATCGGGCAGCTCCTTTGTGAAGCAGGTTTTACGCCTTTGTTCTGGGGCTTCCCAGGGTCAAGGAGGAGTTGAGCTGTGGGTCAACCTGGGTCAACCTATTGCACGTTCTACAGATGGTAGACGTCAGATCTACTTGGAGAGATCTCAGATTGCAGTCACCCATGCGGACCCGCACCTCCTGACCACACGGGTGACTACCCCGGAGATTCAACTGCTGATTGTGGTTGCACATGCGCCCCATTGTGGTCATACTGAAGATCATCGACAAGCATGGTGCGAGCGTCTGCGTGACATTGTGAGCAGACAGCAGCAGCATGATGTGCAGACCTTTCTCCTCATTGATGGCAATGCCCGCACAGGAGAGGCTGACTACAGTGCTGTCCATGAGCACGATGATGAGGACAATGCCAACACCTATGAGTTTCGCTGCACACTGACTGCGCTTCAGCTCGGTCTCCCTTGTACTACTGCAGTGCATCATGGATCTCAGGCCACTTGGTCTCACCCTGCTGGCAATGGAGAGAGTCGCATCGACTACATTGGAGTGCCACACCATCTTCTTTTTAATTGTACGCATTCCTGTGTCATGCACGACTTCGACCTTGCCACCATGCACAGTGACCACTTCGCAGTCGGTGCTGAGTTACACTGGTCGGGTCGCAGCCGAAGGAAGCCAACTCCGGCTCAGTCAAGATCTCGCCAGATCAGGAGAACTGACATCAAGGAGGCACCTGTGTCCTCTCTCTTGGAGCACCACTACTGTAGCTCTTGGGACCAGGACATTGGTTCTCAGGTCCATGAACTCAACGAGACGATTCATCGAGCTCTTCGTGGTCCACCGTCCGCATGCAAGCCCAGGCCCAAGAAGCCCTTCATTACTCAGGAGCTCTGGACTCTGAGGACCCGAAAACTTGCAGCAGGACGTGAACTTCGCAGATTGAAAAAGCATGGCTCAGAGGATGATGTGGCTGGTGCCAAAACAGCCTATGTGGCTCTTGCACACCAACTTCGTCAAGGCCTTCGCCGAGCCAAGCTCACCAGTTTTCATGAGGATCTTTTGAACTATGGGAACTCCATCCAGAGCGGTGATGTCATCCAACTTGCCAAGCAATACAAAGGCACGTCGAATCTCAGCAAGAAACGTGCCAGTACATTGCCGATGGTCAAGCATCCGGATGGTGGACCCTGCCGTGATGCAGATGAAGCTTTGGCAACATGGATTGACTTTTTCAGAGCCATGGAAGGTGGCACTCGCATGTCTGGAGACCTCCTACACAACCATTGGCTGGAACATCTTTCCAGTGCTATGTGCCATGACTCATGGAGCGCACCCCTGGATAC
Source organism: Symbiodinium kawagutii (assembly GCA_009767595.1). Lineage (NCBI taxonomy): Eukaryota > Dinophyceae > Suessiales > Symbiodiniaceae > Symbiodinium > Symbiodinium kawagutii. The sequence continues at coordinate 443,041 of VSDK01027227.1, read as the reverse complement.
AATGCCTACATTGACAGACCTTGAGGTAGCCTTGCGCCGAGTCAAGAGTGGCAAAGCGACCGGCCCCGACGGTGTGCCCTCAGAAGCATGCCGACATCATGTTTCGGCGCTTGCAGCAGCCACCTATGGACAAGTGCTGAAACTTGTGGTGCACGCTCAGGAGAGTCTGTTGCACAAAGGTGGACATCTCGTCACCGCCTACAAAGGCAAAGGCGACATGTCATCCTGCAGTTCTTTCAGGAGTTTGTTGATCTCCAGCCATATTGGCAAAGCAGTCCACCGTACTGTGCGTCAGAGCCAATACATGGTCTACGAAGCTTGGCTTCATCATACACAGATTGGAGGGCGTCGTGCTTTTCCTGTTGGAGCCGGGGTCCATCTATTGCGCTCTTATATGCGCTGGAAGACTACCACCGGAACTTCGTTTGCGGTGGTCTTCGTTGACCTTCAAGAAGCATTTTATCGCTTGCTTCGTCCTCTCGTACTACATGGAGGCTACTCAGACGCCACGTTGGCTGCTGTTGTGCAGCGCTTTGGATTACCGCCTTCAGCAGTCCAGGACCTTCACCAGCATCTTCGAGAGGCCCCTGCAGTTCAACGAGCTGGCTTAGCACCACACTACTGCCGTGCCCTTTCTGCACTGCATGAGAACACCCAGAGCCTCCAATACTGCTTTAAGAAAAACCCTTTAAATAAGCAGGAATTTTTTTTTTAAAACAAGAAAAAAACTGCTTAAATAAGGAATTCTGTTTTTTTGAAAACAGCTTATTTAAGCAGTTTTTTTTAACAAGTTTTTTTTAAAATTATGTAGCAAGAATCATTGTTCATTTTATTCAAAATTCAAAATTGTTCACCTCCTAAGAGGAAGGTGGAATAACATCACAATGGTTATTTTACCCAAAAGGGTAAAAGGATTTGAATGATTGGAACACACATTGTTCACAAGGATTGCCCAGGAATTCAAAACATGGGCAGCAAATGCTCATAGCTTCCTCCTCTTCGAAGACCTGGCAGGTGCTTCTGGCTAGTTTGTTTGTGTTTGGCTGATTGCTTTGGAATGAATTGCAACTTTTTCTTGTGATTTGCATTGGCATTTGCACAGTTGGCTCAAAAAATAGTGATGCAATGGCATCAGGAAGTAGAAGAAGGTCTAATGACAGTGCCCCAGAGGATTTGCAAAAGGCTTTGAGGCTGCATTTTCCTGCAGGCATTGATCGCAAGCAGCCATGGAATGCCTTGGGCTCATCTGATGAAGTGGTGGGTCACTATGAATCCTTTTTAGGTGAATTGCTCTTTCTGAGCACCAGACCCACCAAGACCTGGCTTGTGAGAGGCTGCTTGCTTTGCTTTCCTTCTGGAGACAAAGGCTTGTTCAATAGCTTTGCTGAAAGGATGTGCTCAGCTTGCAGTTTTTGTTTCACCAAGCGAATGGAAGTCACAAGTGGCAAGAAAGTGTCTACAGCTGTGAAAAGACTTTTGAAAATCATCAATGGCCAAGAACAAGCCAAGCCTGCATCCCTTGGGAGTTCTTTGTTTGAGAGATCCAAGAAGAAATTGTTGTCTCAGAGGAAATCTGATGCCACCACACCATCCCCAAAGAAGAGAAAACCTTCTTCCTCTGTGGTTGAAAGTGGTGCTGCCAGCTCTTCTTCTGGAATGCGGAACATCCAGTCCTTCTACCAAAATTTGCTACAGTCGACCAATATGGCAGGAAGGGAAAGAAGCACAGAAACAATTGAGATATTGTCTCAGGAGACCATTTCCTCAGAGGAGCCAGCATTGCCAATTGCTAGCCCTGCAAGCAGCAAGAAAACCAGCAGTGGCTCTGGCTTCTGGTTTGACCCTGCTCTCTTGACCTTTGTCAGAAATGGTGCAAGAGCAGGAGATTTAGAGCCTGGAGAATGCAAGGCTGGTGAGAATGGCTTTGTCTTGGTGCGATTTGGCAAAGAAGCATGGAAGGAAACAGAAGTGTCTGTTTTGGATTGGAAGAAATGCCAAGGTGCCAAGGCCAAAGCAAAAAGCAAGGCAAAAGCCACAGCCAAAGCAAGTGGCAA
>VSDK01027227.1:407194-434390 GCA_009767595.1 Symbiodinium kawagutii | reverse complement strand
TGCAGTGCCCATGCTGGGCATGAATCCAGGCTCAACAGTGCCCCTTGGCCTTTGGGCTGATGGCTGCCCAGTGAAATGGGACAGAAGCCAATCCATCATTGTGATCACTATGAATTTCTGTGGCCAAACCAATGATCAATTTGCTCGAATGAGAATTCCTTTGTGTGTCCTCCAGCTGCATTTGGTTCTGTTTTTGTTTCTGCAACCAACAGGTTTGAAGTATTATTCCCATAGCCTACAATTCATTTGTTTGAGACTCCTCCATCTCCAGGTGATCAACAAAAAGTTTGTGGAGAAGCACACAACATTGGACCATATTTTTGCAATTATTGCTTGGAGTTTCCAAGTGTTGACATTTGGGCAAATGCCAGAAGATGATCATTTGGGCAAAGCATTCTCCAACCATTGGAGAATTAAACATAAATCCAAGGCTCTGAATTGCACAGCTTTGTTGGCAGAAGTGAGGGGTGATTGGGAAATGTATAAAAATACATTTGGGCTTTCTGGATGGGCTGACACTGGAAGCTGTTGTTTTCGATGCTATGCTACAAAAGTAACTATGAAAGATTGCAGCCTCACAGCCATGTGGAGAAAGCAAAGGAAAACCACTTGGGACCATTTTGGTGATTGCTTGAAGGCTGGCAAGCCTATTTCTGCAATATTTTCAGTGCCAGGTTTGCAAATGGATTGCTTTGTCATTGATTGGTTACATGCTTGTGACCTTGGACTGGCACAAGACTATTTGGGCAATTTGATATTTTTCCTTTTGGATCGTTTCCCAGGAGCTTCCCAAGAGAAGAGATTGGGTGCTGTTTTTAGAAGTATGACCCAATTTTACAGAGAAAACCACTCTGACAACAGATTGGACAACTTCACCATGGGCATGCTGAGAAAAAATGACAAGAAGACTGGAAAATTATCAGCTCCCAAGTTGAGAGCTTCTGCTGGAGAAACCAGGGCCTTGATCCCTTGGGGACTACAAATAGCCCAAACACTTTTGGACAAAGAAGATTCTTTTGAGAACACTATCCTGCAAGCAGCTACTCTCTTGAACACCTGCTATGAACAGTTGGGCAGGGCTTCTTACAATGCCATGCATTTGGCCAAAGCTGGCAGACAATTTCTCCTTCTTTATACCAGCTTATCTGCTTCTGATGAATCTGAAATCTTTTGGAGGTTTAAGCCAAAGCACCATTTGTTCCAAGAGCTGACTGAGTTTGACAAATGCAATCCATCACAGAATTGGACCTATCGAGACGAGGATATGGGAGGAACAGTTGCAGCAATTTCTAGAAGAAGGGGAGGGGACACTAGGCTGCATTCTTGCAATCTGTTTGTAGCACAAATTTTCTTTCATTTTGGGAGGGCTTGGCTTCTTTCACCACACTCAGGAAAACACAGTTGCTTCTACTGCAAGGAACACATTGGTGAAATTCCTCTCCCAGAACCAGATTCCTCAGTGGCCACTTTCTTGAAAAAGGAAGAGTCTTGAGCAGCATTTGCTGGTTGCTAGAAAATTCCCTTTTGTGTCCTGACCTTGGCTTTTGCTAGGTGCTGGAAGACATTTACACTTCCATGTCACTTGGCTGCACTTATACAAGTGTTCTTCATGTGAAGAGCTGCAAATCTTGATGCCAACTCCTAAGAGAAGTTGGCTCTTTTGGTTGACATTGTTACTTGGCTGCATTGATTGCTGCCAACTCCTTAAAGGAGTTGGTACTTTTTGGGGGCTTTGTCTTCAGACATTGTTACTTGGCTGCATTGGTACATGCCAACTCCTTAGAGGAGTTGATACTCTTAGTTAAGTCTTGTTTGCAGACATTGTTACTTGGCTGCATTGGTACATGCCAACTCCTTAGAGGAGTTGATACTCTTAGTTAAGTTTGCAGACATTGTTACTTGGCTGCATTGATTTCTGTCAACTCCTTAGAGGAGTTGGTACTTTTGGGGGTTTTTGTTTTCAGACATTGTTCCTTGGCTGCATTGGCACATGCCAACTCCTCAGAGGAGTTTGCTGCTTGTAAAATCATTTTGAAATGTTCAAACATCAAGTTTGAACAGTTTATCTACATTTTTTGTATTATCCTTGACCAAAAAAACTTGTTAATTAACAAGTTTTTTTTAACAAAAAAACTTGTTAATTAAGAAGTTTTTTTGTTAAAAAAAACTTGTTAAATAAAAAAGCTTATTTAAGCAGTTTTTTTATTTAAGCAGTATTGGAGGCTCTGGGCACTTGGTTCCGTATGTACGGACAAACCGACTATACGAGAACTGAAGTTGGTTCTCGTCCCGGTGATAGTTTTGCCGACATCATCTTCGGATACCTCTTTGCAGTTGTCCTCAAGGATGTCGCCGCCACGCTCCGTGACCGTGGACTGCTGGACTCCGTACCTATTTCTGAGCATCTTGGCCCCTGGGCTCCTGATGATGCCTCGATTCATTGGGAGGAATTCACAGGTGTCACATGGATGGATGACACATGCTTATGTCTCTCCCATCACAAAGCGCCTGCTCTTCTCCAGAAGCTCGGTGAAGCTGTCAGTATCTTGCTGGACAAGTGCCAGGGCTATGGTTTGACGCCCAACCTCGGCCCTGGTAAGACAGAGATTCTTCTGTCCGTCAGAGGAGCTGGCTCGCGAGACATCAAGTGGAGATGTTTTGGACCTCAACATGGACAAGTTCTGCCTGTCGTATGCGAGGACACCACCCACCATGTCCGCATCGTGAAGGAGTACAGGCATCTTGGTGGACGAGTCACGCACAAGGGAACAGACACACATGAGATGAGGCAGCGTATGGCGCAGGCCCACTCAGCATACAACGACCACAGACGCCTGATCTTCACCAATCAGCACATTCCCTGGTCGAAGCGGTTGGAGCTGTTTGAGATGCTCGTTTTGAGCCGCCTGGCTTTTGGGAGTGAGTCCTGGAGCATTGACCAAGTTTCAGCGGGTGCAGCCTTCCATAATGCCCTCATCAGGCTTTACAAGAGGCTTTTGAGACTGCCCCATGACAAGCATGTCACCGATGAAGAGGTCCTACGTGCTGTTGGATTGCCCTCGCCATCCACTTTTCTCAGACGTGCGAGATTGCGCTATTTGGGCACTCTCTATCGATGCTGCACCCCTTTCATGTGGAGCATCCTGCGCTTAGACGAAGCTTGGCTGGGCCTTGTCCGATCAGATTTGAGCTGGCTCTGGAACCAGCTCAGCAATGCCAGCCATCTACCTGATTCTCAGGTGCAACCGGAAGCATGGCTCACTTTGATCCAGAACCACCCCAAGTATTGGAAGAAGCTGATTCAACGTGGGGTACGCCACGAGATTCTGCAAATCCAGAACCAGACAGAGGTGCAGAACATGCATCACCGCATTGCCCACTTTCTGGAGACAGCAGGTTTTCCTGCTGCGCCGCAGTTGCGAGATGATCCCCCACCTGAAGCAGGCTTCTATGGATGCCTGACCTGTGGTATCGCATGCAGGAGCAAGGGTGGAGAAGGCGCTCACATGAACCGTCGCCATGGTAGAGTGGCTGCAGAAAGAAGGCTCATTGGAGGCACGCAGTGTGGAGCCTGCCTTAAGGAGTACCACACTTCGGCCAAGCTGCAGGCTCACCTACGCTACTCCACTGACTGCCGACGCAATCTTATAGCGCAGAGGGTGCAGCACCAACCTCTCCCTGGCATCGGCTCTCGTGAAGGAAGAGCACAAGACAGAGCGCATGATGGCGCACTTCCAGTTCGCCAAGCACATGGCCCCCAGCGTGAGCGAGCCTTGGGTATGGACTTCCCGGACTATGATGACTTTTTTGTCCAATGTGTCATGGAGAAGTTGGTGGACATTACGTCTGACTCGGCAGCCGTCACCCAAGCTATTCGTGACGTTGTGGATGTCATCCCCATTTCTTGGACTACTTTTCAGTTTTCCATTTCCCGGCTGCAGGAACTCCTGATGATGCCGCCCACATGGGCCTTGACCTTGACCTTCTTCAGCGGACCTTTAGTGACTTGTGCAGCCCTATCAGTTGGCCTATGTTCTCACAGAGTTCTCGGACTACTTCGAAGAAGCAGTATGACATCTCGGACTGGGAGCGCTACTTCGTTGAGCTGACCAAGGACCAGAGCCTTTGTCACTACATGAACCAGCTCCACCAGAAGATCCCCAGAACCTTCGGCAGGCATCGTTATGTCTTGCATGCTTTCTCCGGAAGACGAAGACCAGGTGACGTGGAATGGTTCATGGAAGATCTCCGTCACAAGCATGACTCTGTCATGCTTCGCATGGTGTCTGTTGACATCGTGTTGCACCCAGAACTCGGAGATGTCAGCAAGGCCACCACCCGTGACACTTGGTACCATGGTGTCCGCAATCAGTGGATTGTGGCCTTCCTAGCTGGTCCCCCCTGTGAGACCTGGTCTCAAGCGAGATCGCATGATCTGGATCAGCCAGGGGAGCCATCATCTCACCACACCGGTCCTCGGGTCATCCGTGTGGCTGACCAGCCATGGGGTATGCTGAGCTTGCGTGTTCGCGAGATCTTGCAGATCTACGTGGGCAACATTTTGATGAGTTTCACGCTCGAGCTGGCGGTTCTCATGGTGATCTATGGGGGCAGTGGCCTAGTGGAACACCCTGCGCCACCAGCAGACCCCACTGCTGCCTCCATCTGGAGACAGCCCGTGATGGACTTCTTGTGCAGCCTACCCTGCTCTGAGTGGTTCCAGTTCGACCAGGGAAAGTTGGGAGCAGCGTCACGCAAACCCACGGCTATGCTCGCCATCCGGCTGCCTTCTTTGCAAGACCGCATTCGAGAATGGAACCTCACTGTACAGAATCCCAGTGCTGTCTCTATAGGCAGAGACGCACACGGCAAGTTTCTCACTGCTCCTTTAAAGGAGTACTCTCCTGCACTTTGTGGTGCGCTCGCAACTGGGATCAGCGATGCCGCATTAGGACATCCTCTTGCACAGAACCATGTGGAAGAGAGTTTTGTAGACCTCTGTGCAAAGATGTCTGCCGATTTCGGAAGTCATATCGGCCCAGATTTTGCTGGCACCTGACTCTCGTTGCTTAATTCACATAGGCCGCAGCAACACGCTACCTTGAGCCTGGAGTCAAAAAAAAAAAAATATATATATATATATATATATTCAATTATCTAAATATACACTTGGCTATTGTTACCTAATATCGACTGAGGATGTTTATCGTGGATACACTTTATGCCACGTCAAGAAGATCGTGACCTTTGCGACTCGTGCGGGTGCCGCTGAATTATCCACGACGACGCGTGCCACGTCAAGAAATACGCGGAGAAACGCACGAATTGAAGCCAGTTGGCCGAGGACATTGCTGCCATGACCTTTGTACTGGACAAGTTCCACTCTCGAAGCCACAAAGACCCGTTGTGCGTGCGTCACTGCCACCCATGCATTCAGAGCTGATGACGGGCTTCGACAGCTCAGGTTGTGGGTGAACAGCGTTGAAGGCACAAATTTTCGATGCACAAGCCCCCCAGTAGGGCAAGAACCAGAGGAAGGTGCAGAGGTTCCATGGGTTTTCGAAGCAGTTCGCCCAGCTTTGTGCAAGGCAATCGCTCGCTTCATCGAAGTGAAGATTGAAAAGAAACTGGCTACATTAGGCGCTATCATGATGGTTTCACGCATGTTTGATGTCAAATCCTTAGCATCAGGAAACTACTTATTCAAAAACAGATTTAAACTGATATAATTCCTTACATCATGATGCATAACTATTGCCACCAAATCAAAATCTTGATAGTTCATGGTTGCTATGTGCATATGGGTCACAGCAGTCTCAGCAAGCACCCTTTCTGGTAGCCATCCGACTATTCCGACACTACCGTTCCAACAATGTTGATGAAATCCCTGATCATCAGAAATGTAGGCTTTATTTGTGTACATTTCCGATCTTCATTGACTTATTTGCAGTCGCAGATTGTCAGGCATTTCTAGAGACTGACCTGTTTTCTACTTGATTCATTGGAGAGAACGCCAGGAATCAAATCCACCCCGGGTGGTTTTTTTGGGGAATCTCACCGCTGTGTGAAACATCAATCGTCAACATTAGTCAATCTCTCAATATGATCAATAAAAACTTTTATGCTAGCCCCTCCAGCCAACATTAATTAACCATTATAATCCCAGTTGGCCAAACCAATTCAACATGTATTGACTGGCACTAGCCCTCCTTAACCGCCATCTATCTGCGCGGTTTCTAAGCATGTCACACCTGGCTAACCCTACCCTACCAGCCATGACTGTTTGCAGGAAGTCATGGCAACAGCAGAACGTGCCAACTTGCGCGTGTGCTGGCGTTTCGGTGGGGGGAGCCAGCTGGCTGGCAACCGTTGCGGGTCGTTGCGGGGGGGCACTGCCCTTGTGGTGACGGATGGACTTGGTTGTTTTGGTGTCCTGGGGTAATGAAGCCATGCTTATATTGTTTTCATAGGAGCGGTGGATCAACCCCTCTGATCATGGTGAGTACCAGTTACTAACTGGACATGAACATGAACGACATGAACCATCAAACATGATGGGTAAAACCTTCTGTGTTCACAATGAGGTGACCATGATAAACCACAATTGATTTAAACAACAAAAAATCCTTTGGAAGCAATACATGGCCATCTTAAACCGTGATTGCACCACTGACGTTGATATTGTAGTCCGCCATGGGGGAAAAATCTTGTTTTTGGACACATGTTTTTGAAACCAAGCTCGGATGGAAGCTGACCAGAGAGAAGAGACACGAAGACGTGTCTATGAGGAGGTGTCCGAAGAGTACAGGCTGCAAAACGGACCATGGACACCGAAGGAATGGGCAAGTTGGCGTGTGGATGAAGAAGAAGCAGCCCTAGCGCAAGAAGTTCATCAACAAGAACTTCGAGCTGAAGCGGTGATCCAGGAGAATCGCCAGGAGGCTGCGATGGTGGAGCAGAGGGAGAACATCCACACGGAGGTGCGCAATGCCGTGATGACCCACGAGATCAACGAGCAGCTGCAGGAATGGCGCCAACGAAGAGAAGACCATGCAGCGCTGCAAGAGGTCGCTGAACAGATGGCGTACAGTGAGGTGAAATCGGAGCGGCGCTGACATGATACATAAATTTTGGGCCACCAGTCTGCAGTCATTGTTTAGATCATTTTAGATCAACTGGAATACGCCAACATGTGCTCCCTGGGAGAGTGGGTACTTGCACAGGACTCGAGAGGCGCTGGGCATCCCCCAAGTGGGCGACAAGGTTCATGGCGTGTGCTCACACTGCGCGGCGAAAGAAGAGAAGGTCCGATGCCTTCCCCCGCACGCGATGCGCGGGTACGTGGTCAACTTCACGCAGCCCGCTTGCCTTGACGGAGTTCTGCTCGAAGCTTCCCCCTGACGTGGCGCTCGTGCGAGCTGTGACCGACCCGTTCGCCGCGGACTCCTGGTCGGCTGGGGCCGAGGAGGATGGCTACCACAACCCGAGATTGCCGGCCGAACCCGAGATTGCAGGCCGAATCTTGGATATTGCTGGTACATTTGTCGCTGCTTCTTAGCCATACTTAGCCACACATTTGCTTATCGGCGGTTCGCGCTTGTGACCCCGATTAGCCATCAACAATCTCGTGAATTGCTGGTTATTGTTTTTTTCATTAGCCATCACTATCCATCACTAGCCAATTGGTACAATGAAATCTGACCACTTGTACATCCCAGTTTCGCTAGGGATTAAGTGCCAAGCCGCAAAAAAGCCATCACTGTCACTAACCATCACTGATTTGCTCTCAGCCAGGTGGCAACGGTGCCAAGTATGTGGAGGAGGCACGGTAGCGCCTGCCCCGGTGTTTTGTTTGGTCCAGTTTGTCATGGTTGGCAATAGATCATGATGCTACCACGGGATGTGTTCATCATGAACCGGTATGAACCATGGGTTTGATGTGATAGCAATGGTTTGATATGGTTCATGTTAGTTCATGATGCTACCAGGTCTATTGTTTTTTAAATGAAACAAGTTCATAAAGAATTAGATGATGAACTTAGTGGACACGGTAGTGCTACCTAGCTGGTAATGATTTTCAAAATGAAATGCACCCTTTCATTGTAGATTGCAAATTCATTTCGCTCTATTTGTTGGCAGTTCCCGGGAGGACCCGAATGGTTCAGTTTCATAGAAGTGAAGTGGTCTAAGGTGCCTTAAACAAAATGGTACACATTCCCCATTAATATTTGCCTGCTAAACATGATTTTAGGGTTCCGTCCAACCACCTTGTAGGGTTTATAGCCATGCTTAAATCCAAAGAAACTAACCCGGGGCGTCCCGCACCCGAGGACATCGTCTTTTGTAGACATGTCAACCTTTCGTTTGACCAAATCCATGGGAGTATGACTCACCAAAATGGATCAGCTCAACTCTTGGTGGCAAAGTTTGGGTGAACACGTTGAGGATCGTTGAGGTGAATATGAGTTGCAACAACATGTGAATGGCTTGGTTTGTGAGTTTTCCAGGTTGCATTTCAACACCTGTTGCATTTGAGAAACAGGTTTACAAGCCTAGCCATGGCCAGGGTAACAGAACAAAGTTGCAGATGAAACCATTATTTACCACCAGTAAATCATCACTACAATCATGATGAACTACTGATGCTGAAACAATCATTTTTCTGCCTTGTTGTTGACTCGCGATGAATTCAGCATCATCAGGTGAGAAGTGACCAAAACCTCCATGATTGCAGTTTAACTAAACATTAAACTAATGTAACTAAACATTATTAAACATGATCGTAGTTAATCAACTTAACATTACTAAACATGAAACTAACATTAAACCAACATAAACTAACCACCTGGTGGAAATGGACCCTTTTTCGGATCCCCTTTCGCGAATCTTCTGACGCCGCAGATTGGTAAGATGACCATCCGAAATCCCGTGCAGTGCTCAGAGTCGCTGCAAGGCTCGAGTTTTGGGCGTTTCATGGCGTTTCCCACGGGGCTGGGATCCATGTTGGATCTATCAACACCAACTCAGAGTGATGCTTAGCTGCGCAAGGCTTACATCCAGCGGATTCAAGATTGCTCACCCAAGGGATGGAACCTGAATTTGGATGACCTTGAGATGAGGAATTCAACTCACAGGCTTTAAACAACTATGATTGATCACTATTACAGATCGTGAACTAGATTGACTGTGGCCGTTTCTTGTTATTCGCGCTGCTTCACATGTCCGACCATTCAGCTGTTCACCCCACTGTGGGGTTCCCCCAATGGCTGAGGGGTTGCCATTTCGGCAGCAGCACAAGGTTTGTCAAACCACGCATGTGGCGCCAACTTGGGTCATGCTGGGCGCGTGTTGGCACCAAGCAGGCCAGGTTGGCCTAGGTTGGACCAGAATGTACGATGTTTTTTGTCTATCCAAAAGCGGTTCAAAACGCGGTGGTCCAACAATTGATCTATGCAGGAGTCCTTTTTTCAATTTGATGCCTCGTTGATTTTAATGTGAGAGGTGCAGAGTCATTTCTGGTTGCATAGTATGAGCGAGTGCATTCCCCGAGTCCATATGTTTTCGTTGGTAAGCATGCATTTTTGGCTGTCACCGTTGGTTATCAGTCCACTGAGAAATGTCCAGTTCCAACATGAATCCTGAAGACAAATGATGGGAAGTGAGTGTGTTCGAACTACGGATTTCAATCCTATGCTGTTTGCGACCGAAATAAAATTAGCATTTGACAATGTTGATTTTCAAATACTTTTGCCACCAAAAGGTAAAGTGTTCGCAGGTTATTCTCAGACGAGTGACCATGTATAGAGCGCCCTCGCAGGAAAGTTGATACCAAAATGGTCGACTATGAATCACAGTGAATGGTCTTTGGTATAGACCCCCTTCCAACAGACAAAAAGGCCAACGCATCCCATAAACTATGAAGGTGGAACTAGTTTCACCAAAGTTTGCTACTTACCTCGGCTAAACAACAACTGGGGGAGATCGGTTATTGCTGGGTCAACCAAGGCAACTATGCTGGGAGCCACGTACGGAAGCTCAGAGTGGTATGCCAATTTGACGGCTCAAAACTAACATCCGTTCAATTGGTTACGAGTGATAGTACCTGATTGATCACGAGTAGGAGTGGTTACTATGGTTGACAATGGCCATTTTGTGCTTGACATGAGTACTTCAATCACTGGTAGTTCAATAACGATTGTTAGTGACTTTTGAGAACCATCATCCTGACCGATACTCGGTGTATTTTCAAGGCTGACCCAGATACGTGCCGTTGTGTTGCTGTAAGTGGAGTGCACTCATAAAGACCACCAACAACAAGCTGTTACAGCTTGTGCATGTTGTTGATTTTGATGTTGTTGTTGTTGTTGTTGTTGTTGGATATTTTTTCTTGTTGTGCGTGGAAGATGGTTATGACAAAATAGGCATCAGTTTTTCTAAGGGTAGACATCATGGATTGCAGGACTACTAATTCCAGCACAAATACTTACAATTTACAAATCAAATTTTGCTAATGTTGCCACACGTCAAATCCTACAGGTTCGGTATTAGGTATGTAGCTAGTTCTTTGCGCAACAGCATTTGTTGCTGGCTGCTCCAAACCGTACCGGCCAATGATTGGCAAACGGTTGGACAACTTGCATCAACCATGGAAACATAATATGTGTTTTTTTCATATAGATTTATGAGCCACATACATTTACATATTTCCATTTATGTATGCAATCAAATAGACTCATGCGTATGTAGACTTATACTATATATTTTTGGGCACAAGCACACAACATCTACAAACGCGGCATCCAAGCAATGATCATTTCAACCCAAAAAACAACATCCACGGGCCCAGGATCAGCATGAGCAGTGCTGCGCGCAAAACGCGTGGCCGCCCAGACTCGTCATGGTTACCCTCAAGGGATGGTTGTGTTGTCTATTTGACATGGCTATTGTAAGCTGGTTCATGGTAGATATGGTCAATCACCAGCAAGAAAACAGGAGATACATATACCAATTATATTTGGCTACGGGTCCGTATTAGCCATCCAAGAAATGGTGGGTGCACATTCCAACAAAGACCAGTTTGGTCATTTAGAGGATGTTCACCAGGGGTACAGGTATTGACCCACACCCAGAATGTATACCGTAGAGTTATTTTGTTTGACGGGGATGTATCATATTGATGGTGTAGTACTAGCAAGTGATGAACAAGTTCGACAGAAAAGCCAATTTGGAGCTACACCGTTTCTGAAGACCTGCCTTTTTGGAGCTGAAGACATACAACTGTCCAGTCTTGAGATGTTTTCCACCATGCTGCAAGATGTTGTGCCCACACAGGGATGCCGCACATGACGCTATATACTGAGACACTGTGATTCTCATGGACAACCTGCTTTTTATGCATTTGTCCCGGAAATAGTTGAGTGGAAATTCTACATAAAACCCTATAATTGGTGACAAGGAGTTTCCAGTGGATTTGCCCGACATGATGCCAATGGTTCTTGACAAGTATCAGGCAACGGTCATCCAACTGGTAGAGGTCAGAATGACTGTTGATGTCGGTTGATTAGTAGAGATCATATCAATCCCTTGAGGAAGTCTACTCTTGGTTGATATTCGATATGCCTTGACCAAGGATGAATCGGTTGATGAGTGGATAACCATGGTTGTGAACGACCCTGACTGGAGATAGAACTTGTGATCTCTCCATGACTGTGGCGAAGCCCCGAGATGTCACTGCTCGATTTCTTGCGCAAAACCAATGACCATGGGGAAATCTTGAACTGGCTTAAAGAAAAGTGGCAACAGTCTGCATCGACACAGAGCTTGGAAGACTTTGCAAATCAATACACCATGCAAGGTGAAAAAGTCGTAGCCTGCGCCCTGACATCCCGCTTGAAGGACAAGTTCTATGGACAGTGGATGTTGATGAACATCCCTTTTCTGAATGTCAGTGATCTGTGGAACGAAGAGGTCACGCAACGCGTCCCTGTCACTGAGAGCTTTAGCTTCGAAGTTCGTGAGAACTCGTATTTCTAGTGGAGGGCTACATAGACGAAGGACCTCGTAGGATGATTCCATCAGCTATAGGCGTGATGAATTGTACCATATGGTGCTTTCTCATATCAGGGAACTGCCAAGATTTTTTTGGTTCAACACTATAAGTGATCGATATGGTGAATGAATTGGATACCCGTATTTTGAGAAACCACCATCATATTGTACCATTATGATACCCAGTCGTTTCCCATGATCAACGACTGTTAACCGTCATTGACCACCACTTTTAAGAAACAAACAAATCTATTGACCATCATTATTGTTGGGTGTTTCTGGCTATTGGCCGTTGCTTCACCCATTCCTTTGCGATACCACAGCGTGACGCTGTGGCTGCTCATTTTGAGCACATGTAGATCCAACAACTCGTCGATTGACAAACAAAGATGATGTGCTAATTGATTCGTTGGTCATGTTGGTTGGTTGTAGGTTGTTCTAGGTATCTAGTCCATTGTGAGTGATCATGATTTGTTGGTCATGAACCACTTCTTGTCGGTGATATAGTGCTTTCACACTGTAGAAACAAACTAACAGTAATGATGCACAATGGTAATGATACACGCTTTGCTGGTTCAACCAGAGTTCAGATTCGGATAAGTTCCACCATGTTGCACGGCTTGGCAACCAAGAACCAGCTTATTTGTTTGGGTTGTTCGACTTTTAACCATACCCTACCCACTGGTTCAAGGATTATTGAAAAAAGCCAAGCGGGTCAACCGGCCTGTTTGTTGGTGGAAGCCTGGCAATGGGTCATGGCAAGTAGGTAGGTGTTACAACTTGGCACTTGGCTGGTTTCCTAGCCTCAGTTGTGAAGATGATGGAGCATGCTTCTTACTGAAACATACTGAAACAGTGAGGTTTAGAGTTACTTAGTATTGGTTCAACCAGGCCATCCTTGACTTTTTAAGCAGGTAATCCATTTCTAAGGTCAGCTTGCAATCCCTTTGAACCTGGCTATTTACCTTACACACTACTGGTATTTATCAACCTGGTAAACCCTATATAACCTGGTAGTTTCCATATATGTATTATCCTGGTAAACCCTGGCATTCCTCCTGGATGCTGATCCTGGTCCGAGTCCGTCGCGCGTTCGCAGGGCGGTTCCCATGATCCTCACCTTTACTACGGCGGGCGGCGTCACAGGAATTCGTTTCTTGGTGCGGTGGATGGTTGGTTGGTTGCTTGGTTGGTTGGCTGGTATTAGTTGAGCATGATCAATCAACCACCAACAATAACCTGGTAAAGTTTAACAGGGCTCTGTTGAGATTCTATGGTTGATGGTCACCAATGATAACTGGTTGGTGGTTTTGACTATGTTTCATTTTCACTAATAATCATTAAACATTGGTTGGTTGACTAACAGTTTTCATAGGGGTTCAAACCACCAATCAGATAACTTGGTCAAGTTTAACAGGGCTTTGTTGAAATTCTCTGGTTGATGATGGCCAATGAAGCCCTGCATGTGCTGTGAAGGGATACATCGATGGATCATCCAAATGGAAAAAAATCACATTGATGAAGATAAAGATAGATAGGATATTCAGGCAAAACATAGCAAGTGAAGAAAATCTAGCTCTTTGGATATCCAATCTATGGATGTATTCAATGTAATTATAGGTAGAGTGGCTGTAGACAATATGTGGTTCAATGGCTGGCAAAGCAATCATGAACCAACAATCAAAGAAGATATCATCAACCAACAAATAGCAAGGAGATCCAGGCTTGTATTCTTAAGAGCTGGTTGATGTTTCCATCAATTCCTTTCGCCAAATATGGTTGAGCCTGACTGTAAAAAAAACAACAGAAGGGATAACAATCAACCAGTGAAGTATTACAAGTTTGTGCCTGAACCATTTTTGCTGTTACACCACGGTTGTATGCACTTGTTGATCTCATATCATTACCTGGGTTTCTTGTTCATTTCACCAGGTAATGATATGATATGATAACGAAAAGTGCATGGCACACCAGCTTGGTGTCCCGCCAAGCTGCGTGTCGTTTCATTTCACCCTTTTCTGCCGCCGCGAGGTTACGAAGAGGCGGAGGAGATGGGTCAAGTGAGTCGCAGTGCTTGGATCGTTGATCTGGCGAGCTGGGTCAAGCAGTTCACCAACCAACGTTCAGGGGGGATTTCCACCAACAAAACTATAGGAAAAACATGGAAAAACAATCGTTAATGATAGGGGAACCAGGGGTACGGGGTTTTGACCCACTGCCTTCTAGAGGAAAAAACAGGGAAGGTCAATAGCAGCAGGTAGTAATGGTTAAGTAACACTGAGTTTGCATAGTTGAAATGGTTAATCAACATGTTTATAGTTTCTAGTTGAAAAGTTACTTTTGATATAAAGGGGATCAGGACCAACAGTAATGGCCGGGGAGTAATGGTTCAGTGATGGTGAACTATTAGTTATGGTTAGTACCAAATTGGTTGGTGGTTTGATACATATTTATTTTCCCAAGCGGAATGATTAACAAATGGTTGGTTGACAAGCACATTTTTCACAGGGGTTCAATCCACCAACCAGTGGTAGCTCAGCGGAAACTCAACTCAATGATGTTAAACCAGTCATTTTCCCATGAATTTTCCTACCAATGGTTTTTACCAGTCATTTCCCATGAACTTTCCCATGCATTTTCCCCATTAAACCAGCCAAATCCAATGAAATTGGGGCATGATGAAAATGTGGTCGGGCCGGGGGCGCTGGTTCGACCGAACCCCCAGGACAGCCTGCGCCTGAAGATCGTGTTCCTCCGAACCGACTTGGTGCCTGGTCGACCAGTGAGGGGACTGACGTCACGGCGGTGTGGGGACGATTTCAACGATGAATTTTGGTGAATGGCTATGGGTCAAGCAGTTAACCAACCAATAATGGTGGTTATTACCAACAAATTATAGGGAAAACAATGGCTAAGGATAGGGGAACCAGGGGTACAGGGTTTTGACCCGCAGCCGAATGATGGTTGGTTGATGGGTGTGATGAAAGTTCATTAAGATTGATTCAAGATGATTTTGATAAAGATGAAGACCAGGCTTAATCCTACAGCAAAGCTAAGTTTGACAATGATAGATACAGATTGACAATTAGTCATCAATGATGAATGTTTCATTAATCATGTCTGAAGGTGGGGAGATGGGGAAGAATGTGCCATTGTTACAGACTGATTGTAGAATCTTTGTGGGATACAGTATCAGTATCACCGAATTGGATATGTTTTTCTAGGAGTTATATGCAGCTGTAACATGACCCATGAAGTATACCAGTTGCAGTATCACTGCATAGGACGGCGATATAATTTTTGAATATGCAGTGATATGCATGATATTCACCTATATTCTCATTGCTTGGGTATTTCTTTGGTTGGTGATTTCAAGCATTTTTTGGTTGGTTGGCTCATATTCGTATCATGACGGGGTGGTTGAACCACCAACCAGTTCTACAATGTAAACCAGCCATTTTCGCTGGGCGGCTCATTCCCCAGCTTCATCAGGGGAGATGCCGGGCTTGGAGGGTGAGTCGTTCCACAGCCGAAAGCGACTCAGTTGGACATCCTCTACGCGGATCTGACGGGAACTGAGATCCCCTTCGAAGTTTGGAGGGCCCAGTTGCAGCGATTTGAAAATCGCTGAGCATGATGCGCAGTTTTCCGGGAAAGGGCTTGAGAGGCAGGCTGCCATGCATACACAGAAACACACATATATATATAATTTATGTATATATATATATTTATGTATATGTATGTTTACACATATAATCTCTATATATTGCAGTATCTTATGTACTCATTTCTGCAATTGTATGTGGTACTGTACATATATGTTTTTGTTTTCCAAGCGGTATGCAGCTCAAGAATGGGCCCGATGTTTGCAACCCTAAGAGTCAATAGATTCTTCCAAATGACACTAATCTACAACATGTATAATTGTTAGGATACATGATGGTCAATGCATACAACCATGATGAGTACTGATACAGCAAACATAAGTATACTTTGAAACTGCTGTGAGTATTTTTTCTGAATTGCTGGAGCCATGTGCAAGAAATGCTATGACCCAGGATTGATTTCCAGTCACTAGCGACGTTGCTTGTTGTCAGAAGATTTCAGCAGTGGTCAAAGCTGTGTTACCGAACATGTGTTTCATGTGATGTTTGTTCCCTAGTTCTATTGGTACCTAGGCGTACGCAATCGTAGCATCAATCATGGCTTGCCGATGTGTTTTCCAAAGAGATTTGGGTAGCTCCACACTTGTTTGGGAAATGTTCCAAACAACTGTATCAGTTGATGGCCAGAAACACATGTATTTCCAGTTGTTTCAGATGGTGAAACAATTGGCGTGGTTGCCCTTTCGTTTCAACGATGCGCTGGGAGTTGGAGCCAGTTGTTTCATGGGGTCAGAAATTGATGTGGTCAGCTTTTGATTTGGTTGAACGGGACACCTGATTGGCTTGCGTACCCCCAACCCCTGTAGTTGGTCTTTATCCCCTATGATTGCTTTTGCTAACCACAAGGAACCACATGGAACCACTATGTACCAATGTCATCCGGTACACAAGTTGGTCCAGGCTGCATTTGTTTAAAGTGTAAGTTTTTCACTGCTACGGTTCACTTCCTGGAACAGACGACGGTTGGTTCAGCCACCTCAACCAACTTCGAACGAACCACCAGGATTGATCTCAAACACCTGAGAGCCACCGAAGTGCGTAAGATCCACGGCCTTTTCACACGAACCAAGGTCCCGACTGAAGATGACTTTGGTGAGGCAGAACTCAGCAGTTGCCCAAACATCTACCCCAAGCCGGTAACTTGCAAAGAAATAGGGTTGATAAGTCCAAGTGAAGTGAAGTCCAAGAGTGAAGCTAGTTGATGATGACCACCAACCCTCATTGAGTCATCATATGATCATCATATTGCATTATTGTTCACTAGTGACCATTGGGGGATGAAGAAAGGCTACGATCTTTGATCATCAACAAGGGGTCACAGCTTGATTATTAACTGATTATTAGCTAACTGTATGTTTGCTGATTGACTATCAATGTTTGATGATGATCACTCAGCCCCAAGTCAGTATCTTGCGCATTGATTCTTGATGGTGATCGGTTCCTTTCTTTAACCCAAGAATCACTCGTTTGTAGACTAATTACTTGGTGGTTTCGCAATCCACAGGAGATCCCCAAAATGGCTGGTTTGTTCCTATGAATGATTGACTACTTGGATGATGACTGGGGGTACCCCTATGACTTGAGAAACCAACCATTTGATGCTGGAGGCTGATCACAAGGCACCCTTATGAAGTCTCCACCTGGCCACCAGCACGACTTGATACTACCAAAACGTGTGCGTGTGTTCACATTGCTGGAGCTGATATTGCCCGCAAGGCATGCACACAACCCATCAAGCATGCACAACCTTCTCCCGCAAGTGGCCAACTAGAATCTGATGGGAAGCTTGCAACGGAACATCTTCCCATTCTTCCCAGGGAACTCCAAGTCCTAGCACCTACAAACCACTCCCAAGCACCAGAGCAGGAGTTGTCAATAACCAGGTGGGTCCCGTGTCACCAGCTACACTCGTTGGGTTATAACTAGGGTAACCACCACTTATGGTAAATTGAACGATAGTAAAGTTGCCTTATAAACCAAGTTATAACCAGGGGTTCCCACCTTGTAGTAACTTTTGATGTGTTTTGAACGCTCAAGGAGCTCAGACGGTAGCGCACGTGTAACCGCCAGTTTTTCTTTCGCAAGAAGAAAGAGCTCCGCACTAACCTTGCTCGGTGAGGAGAGAAAAATTGCAGCGTTGAAGATTTTCTCCTGCTTTTTGGCGAGCTTTCATGCGGTGAGTGCTGTCCCACACTTGTCAAACAATGCTTACTTATCATTGTTGACCATGATTCATGATCATTTGCCATCAAGTGCGGCGCAAAGCTGGTGGATCTCTCTGACGTGCTTTCGAGCACAAGCGTGTCCGCCAACCTGGGAATCGGCGTGTCTTATTCAGCGGAAGTGCCCCGCAAGGCCCCTATGTCTGACGATGGTGCGACGAAGGTCTGCGATGTCGGACAGATGAAGATCTCGCTGTTCGCAGCAGCGCTGTTGGATGTTTCGGGTGTGGTTGGCAGCCCAATGGGCGAGAGCGCCCAATTGGAAGAGGCAGCCCCTTCGGAGGCATTGCTCAGTGCCCTTAGGGGAAGCGGCTAGAAGCCCATCGCGCGACCAGCGTGAAGATATGGCAAATTTTTACAGCCTCAGAGCCCAGGGGCGCTGACGGAGCCAGGCTCCCAGGTGGCCGTGAATGGTGCTTCGGAGACGACGGTGTGATAAACCACCGACCGCGCACGCCACACCACTTGTACCAAACCACGTTGCACGCCCGGGGGCGAGGAGACGGACCCTGGGGTCCTTTTCCTATGGCTGAAGCACCGACCATGTCCAGATAGGAGTTGCTTAACCGTCATTGTTGGATATTGTTGGTGATCATCCCCTATAATTAACCACTGCAATCCCTTCCTTAACTACAGAAAACCAAGCATTTCAGCTCTTTGGATCGCTCAGCTTTCCACAGCAACGCGCCGGTGATCTGCCCCAGGCGTCGCAAGCCATTTGCGGCAAGCTGTTCTTGGAGCTCTGGCGCTGGCGCCCAGATGTTGGGAGGCGCTTTTTCCAGGAATCCACCCGTGGTTAAGGGCCAGGCACGTGGCCATTGATGGACTCAAAAATTCTGGGACCATCAATGGAATTCCTTCATTGATAGGATCATCTGTGGACCACAGAACAGCAAGCAAGAAGAACCCCTCCGGGAAAGACCATGCAGTGTGAGGTGGTTCACACGTGTAGCAAGAGGATGGCCAGGCTGATCAAAATGTCATGGCTTGATCATGTGGCTTGTAACTTTGACACCCTGTAGGCAGGTCTCAACGCAATAATGGCAGTTTCACTGCCGGAGAGCCTGTTTTATAATTGCATCTTCAATTCAACTTCTATAGTGAGTTTTTTGTCTCCAGAAGGATAATCCAAGGGAAGATAAAAACAGACAATTTGTGGCAGAAGTTTTTCCTTGTTTCATGCAGGTTCCGTCCCTGATGCATCCTGATACTTAAGTTGGACACGCACATATTTGCTGGACACTCCAAGGTTTTGTTTTTTTGTTGGCAGTTTTCCTGCGATCAGTCATTTTACACCATACACGCCGCATAGTTTTATGTTTGGGTTTACCGATCATGACCTGGTCGTTGTTGATTACTAAATTATTGACAACATGTCAAAACTCCACAATTCCAATCTGTCAGAGAAGACCATGTGTATTCCAGACAGATTGGTGGACCTTGGTAGGTGAACTTGTGGAAAACCCATGGTAAACTAGCCAACTCACAAGGTAAACTCCAGGACCATACCTTTCCCCTGACCCTGTTATCCGCTGAGGTCTGCAGACATGGAGCGTGGCTTTCCCATGCCCAAGGGATGTTACTACAAGGGCTATCCCACTGGAAATCGCCGCGAGGCAGAATCCGGGTTCTCTGTGGGGTGACTGGTTGGTGGTAGGGAGCGAGGCCAGGAGCCGTATCCCAAGTTGGCCCCTTAAAGGGGAGCGATTAGGAGCCACCAGGAGTGGTTTCAACAAGTGATAGATGTAGTTGATTGCCCCGGATTAGTTGTTGATGATTATTGTTGGTGGTGGACCGTTGATGGTGAATGTTATAGTCGACAATAATCATCAACCATATGGACCGTTGATGACCCACAGGCTCTTGTTGACTATTGGCCGCTTATTGCTGGTTATCAACAACCTGAACTGAACCAGGTTGGACCAGCTTGACGGTCAAGCTGCGTTGGTTGGATCGGCTGGGCTGGTTGGATTGCTGGTCCGCCGCTTGCGAGCTTGATTGATCAATTTGGGCATGGCAACAGCTCGGTATTTAGTTTGGTCCAGGATATTGACCCATGGTCATGTCAAGAGTCTAAAGCGCCAGTAACCATGGTTTCGTTTAAACATATTTAAACCTTAAAGGTCTTGTCAATGATTCGCCCCCCACTAGAATCCATTAGCACAGCTGCTTGCGAGAGCACGAAGACGCTACCTGCTGCACCGCAGGTCTTCGTGGTCTTCGAAGGAAAGAACGGCTTGCGCAAGGACACAACCTATCAGATGGCCCCTTGGACCATGACCTGCGGAGATTTGCGTGTTTGCTTTTTTCCACCCATGGCGAACAAGCAACGGCTGGTTCGGTGCATAATCGCTATTTGTAACAGGTTCATCCTTACGCATGAAAGTATCCTAATGTTGGTTAGCAATGTGTCATGGAACAGCATAGTGACCAGCCATAACTCACACCCCCAGTCATGCACCGTTGTGACATTTGCATGGCTGACAGCTGTTTGGTTTCCAGGTTGCGACCTCGGGTGGATTAGAAGAAAGCAACGCTTCATATGGGGATGGGTTAACGTTCACCATCCAAACAAGTGGGTAGATTAACATTTGATTGGAGCAGTGGATGTATGTAGAGCTGGGTCATTGCCAATAACCCCCAAAATATCATTCAACCCCCCCGGGTACCCAATCACTAGGGTACCTAATGGAAGCTTAGTTTCAATAGATACCCTTCCCAATGGGCTCCCTGGGCTCATGATAGAAAATAGATGGATGATCATCCAAACAGTTCGAGTATTTAGGTCGTTTGGAGGATGTGAACAGCACGCATACAGGGGCCCTTGACCCAGAGTGATATTGGCATCCAAACATTGGCGTTGGACGCAGTTTTGGGGATTGGGTAGTCAGGAGCCAATGTGCGGATACCAATATAACTTTAGGTCAAGGGCTCATGCAAATCTAGCAGGGCAGATAACACAAATAAATTATGAATTGGCTAATGATTTACATACTCAATCAATTTACCAATTCCCAGTAATTGGGTATTGGTTGGATTTGTAAATCTAGGAATCACCAGCCAGTTGATTTTAGCATAGTTTAGCCATTGCTAGCGAGTTCCCGTTGCGAGTGGTTTGACCACCGGTAAAGCCACCGCTGGCTCCAAGTATCAAGGGCTCCCTACGCCTGTTGGCTTACTCCTGACACCACGGATTTCCCAAGTTGGTCTATGCTTAATTCATCCACCGTTTAATCACCGTTTTGCTTGTTACTCGATGAATCCTCCACGACAAAGACGACACACACTGTAATCCTAAAATCTCAAAATCGAACACTATGATTTTGGTATTGCAGACATCTTGGGAAAGTGTGTATTTGTTTGTTATATTCGGCACTCACAGGCATCCTGCGCATTATATGTATCACATGTACTCTGCATTTTCTTTATCTAATGTGTCTATATCTTTAATTACATACATTTTACTGTCAAGACGATTATTTGATGTATAGTTCTCCATGCATTGACCAGTGAAATGGTGTTTTTTTTGCCCAGTACCGAGCTTGTAACCCTGGTCCGTTGGTGTGATCCAGTTGAGCCAGTCCAGCCACTGATGTTCTCATCACTAAAATGTTGATCCAGGTCTTCTAGCATATCATTATTCTTAACCATAGGCCGCTCTCATCAACCATTTGTACCCTAGTTCTAAGTTACACAAAACATGGACCCTCTCGGTGTGGAATCGTTTTTTGATCAATCATGAAGCACGGATTGTTGAAAAACAACCACCAGCGCATGTATTCGTGCTAATGTCATGGTGAGTTGCAATTGTCTCACCACTCCGCAACTGCATCGAAGGTCTTCAATGGCATCGTGGCTCCGGCCTTGTGTTTGATGAGTAGGGGGATCGTGTGCATTACGTAGGTAGTCAGTGGTCAGTTCAAGGTGACTTTTTGTGAGTTGATGTGAGTTGATGGTTTGTGACTATTTGGCTGGGAACAGGGGCACTGATCAAATCGGGTATTCATGAGCACATCTTTGAGGTTTCCAAAAACATTCTAAAAACATCTAAATAGATATTGTTTGAATATTTTTTTGAATTCCAAATTACACCAGGTGGTTGATAGATTTGGAAGACCATTCAAGGCATGATTCTTGAAGGTTTGAAGCAGGAAAGACATGTCATGCTGTTCATAAAGGGGGTGTTAGTATTGGGGGGTGACGCTGACAGTGATCTGAAGAAAGTTAAGCAAAGGCAGATGAAAAGTACCTCGAAATCAAGACAGCTTGCAGTATAGCTCTTGGCATCATGCATAAGAAGAAAGGACTCAGGCATGGTTGTGTGACAATACCCAGTTCCGTGCCAAGTCACTTTCGAAAGAAATCTGTGAACTGCTACGCAAGGCTTGTGTGAAGCCTTAAGTTATCTACCGGCGGCTTGCTTGGAATAAGGCACAAGGCATAGCACCTTTGGTACGCACCGTAGTTTTTTGAAACTGGGAACCCCAAAATTGGTTGGTTTATTCTTCGAATGATTACTATTGCATGATTGGGTGGGGTAACCCTATTTTTGAGAAACCGCCACATCCATCTGAATTACTGGAAACTACCACTCTCTTTGTTTGACTTCAGGAAGTGTCAGGGGATGGAATATTTTAAAATCAATTCGCTTAACCACAGTAGTTAGTCAGTGCTGACTGACTGACAATGGCAATTGCAAGTTAATTTCTAGAGTTTATGACCGTGGTGATATGTGTGTAACCATTGTTAATCATCATTATCAACCATATTAAGCATGATTAACCATCATTTCTAAATTTGATCTTGATTTTCCCATTAATTTCTTTGAATTTATTTTCGTTCTACCAGAGTTATATTCCAGGGGCCCCGTTGCCCGCCGCACATCCGGGCGCACAGCATTGGCACATCCGAAGCCGGTCGCCCTTGGTCTCAGCCTGGTGCCAGGTGCGTGAAGACAACGAGCCGCCCTTGGTCAACGAGGTCGTGCCCAACGCCAAACTGCTCGAGCCCGGCACCGAGTTCGACACGGGAAGGGCCAAGGGCCGTACGAAAGCCTAGGGTGAAGGGTGGTTGTTGATGATTACTGATCATCAACGGTTAACAAGCAAAACATATTGAGTGTAATTACATACGATGGTTGAAACTTGGTAATCATGGCCAGTGACTGATGGTTCATTTTTGGGTGTTCATATTTGATGATGACAAATGGTTGATTGATATTTTTGTTGAGTAAAGTGTAGTGGTTAATGGTTAACCATGGTTCGTTACTAGTGACTGACAACCAATGGGCAATGGTCACTGATGTTTTGATGATGGTTCATTGTTCATGGTTGTTAATACTGATCACTGCTGGCCAATGTCGCACTGTTGCTGTTAACAACCAACAAGCACACTGTAGCCACACAGCAAAGACATGGTGTGTTTGTTTTTCCCTCCGTGGCACGAAACCAAACTTTTGACGGCATTGAGTGTGTAGCCTAGCCACTCCTTGTGTGCGGAGGCGGATGCAGGCAATGAAAGGTTGTCCCCTGGGAGGGGGCAAGGGGTACCCCTCAAATGGCAAGACTGATCTCCTGGCCCCTCCTAGCCAACAACCTTTCAGGATCTTTCAGGCAATTCATGATGAAGGCAGGTTTTTCTGGCCACGCATGCCATCAGGCCCCACTGTGTCCCTGCCCGTGAGACTGTCCCATAGTATAGGCAGTCACAAGCAGGGGACGTGGAACTATTTGTCTTACACATCTTGCACAGGTGCCAGCACAACCACGTGAAAAAGACGTTCTTCAAAAAAAGATAAAAAAGGTACCTCGTTCCAAACGCCCCGACATATCACAGCGAGAGAAGCTAGAGAAGTGCTACAGCAGGAAGAATGCAGCCAGAGCAAGGCAATGTAACCAGAGGCAGGGCAGGGACAACAACCTGTTCGAAGGTATGGGTAGGGTGCCAAGGGCAGCTCGGGTGTAGAGGCACCTGGTAGTGGACACCAGGTCAAGGATGCTTCCAGGGATTGTCAATCAAGGATTAAGAGAGGAGACACACACGAAAATTCATGAAATGATATGACATGTTGAATGGCTCAATGATTGCTTGGTTCATTATGTCGAGTAGCAGCAACCCAATTAAACCGATAACCTGTTGAGAATTGGTTTTAGTGGTTGGCTGATAAGTAGAGTTAGGTAGTTCACAAGTGACCCAGTTAAATTTCATTGTTTTTACGCTTGACAAAGTTAGGTCGAACTAGGTAAACTAATTGGTTCAGGGTTGAGTGCTATACAACAAGTAGTTGGTTTACGGGTCAATGCGATTGCTTGGTCCCTTAATCACCTGGCATCAGAAAGGACATCTTCAGTGATCGCTGGAGAACTAGGCCGGCTGACGAACTAGGTTTGACACCCACGAGGTTTAGGACACTTAACTACTATCACTTTGAGTTAATTATGAATCATTCATCCGTATAAACAATATGGATTATATGCCTAGTGGGCTATTAATCATTGACTTTAGACCCATAGTGCTATTACCAAAAAGTGATCTGTTCATCTTGGGGCTATTCATCACCATCCATCATCATCATTTTCAAGACCATCGCTATCAAACCGCGGCTTTCAACTTTATCATTTGCCCCACCTGAAACCCAATAACGTCCAGCCGAACTCAGCCCTGAAGATGATCAGCAGTTGATCAACTTGCCAAATCGAGTCTATGGTACCAAGGCAACCGCTGCTACGGCTGTCCTCACCGATCGTAGCCAGCTGCCACCCCGGTACCACCGCATGGCTGCAGCGGATCGCCTCAGGATCTTTCCAATGGATGATGTCACCTCTAGACCCTACGAGGCGGGACAGCAACGGGCTTGGGACCTTGGAGAGCCTTAGTGCAAAGACAAAGCGCCAGTTCTGGCTATAGCTGGTTGGTGGTTTGATTGGTGGTTGGTGGGATAATGGTTAATAACGGTTAGTAATGGTTAATAATATGGGATAGTGGTGGATTACAGTTACTGCTGGTTGGTGGTTTGATTGGCATTTTGCTTATTTTCCCTTGTAATCATTAACAACTGTTTGGTTGACAAGCATATTTTTCATAGGGGTTGAAACCACCAACCAGATAAGAATATTGATTCAAACGTTTCTCTTGCTTGATGAAATGTCTCTTTCAGAATGATATTTTGAAGTTCCTTGATATGTGTTTTTGCTCAAATGGTTTGGGTCATTGTCCGCCTGGGTTTGCCTCCCAAATCACACTGTTCTTTCCAAAGTATCCTCGAAAGCTGTTGCTGGTTTTTGGCAGAATGAAAGTGCTTCTGTGCCCCTACTGTCCTCTACACAACAATCATTGGGAACACAATCTTGGGAGTTCATTATGCCTGAGAAGTCCACGGGTGGAAGTGAGCAACTTTAGTCAAACCATGGTACATGTTACCCGTGATATTTAATGATAATCACCCATGATAGCATGTTCACCATGATTGCTGCGGTGAGTGTGACTGACCATGACCATGTTTGGTTGGCAACATTGGTCAGCCATCATATTTAGGCCTTCCAATAAAACATAAAACTTTTCCTGTTCTGATCTGTTCTGTAACCATAGTTTAAGTTTTGAGTTTTTGCCATTGATTGGTCATTTTAACCATCATCAAACATTCCTAAACAACAATGGTTACCAACAACGGTTAAGCATATTTGCGCCAATTTTCTCCACACCTACCACCACTAACGGTTGTCAACAATGCTAAGCATCAATGAATCATCAATGCAGCAGAATGCAGCCATTATTGCAAGTGATGTTACCAGAAGTGAAACGTATTGCTTAGGAAGTTTAAACATCATTTCAAGACCTCTCAGTATTTAGCCACGCTTAGCCCACAACCTATCATAACTTGGCCATTAGTCAGCCATGTTCAACCATCATTTCCCGAAAAAAAGCTAAACCAAAATCTATTTGATATGACTGACATGTTTGTTTAACCACTACCTATTATTATCCACTGTTGTTGTGGCAACCATTTGTCACGTCACCATTTCCAAACAATGCTGGTTGCCACCGAGCATCGCCCAGTTCCTGCCGCGTTGTGCCGGCGAGGCCATCGAACGAGGCACGGTGTCTTTGACAACCGAACCCAAGGCGAGAGTCGAGACGAGCGACGCATCGGAGGTGTTTGGTGAACAGGAGAAGCTGATAACGCCATTGACGGTGGTGGATGGTTCATGATCGTTATAAGAATATCCATAGTTCATGATGAATAGATTATTATTGATTGGTTGATCACTGGGTAATGGCTAAGAACTGGGAGTAGAATGATTAACGACTAATGATTGGCTGATATTGGTCGATAAATGATAGTTAATTGTTGATGGTGAATGGTTGATGATTTGTGATGGTAAGTAATGGTTGCTGGTGAAATGTTAATGCCCAATACTGGGAGTAAAATGTTTCACAGTTGGATAGTGATGGCTGAGAACTGAGCAAATGATGATGGTCAATGATGCCTAATGGTGAATGAATAGTGCTGAATGGTGACAGTCAACAAGTGATGGTTGATGATGGTGAAGACATGACAAGAGAAGATGACGTAATGAGGATTAATGATGACTGGTTAATGATGGCTTATGATGATGAATACATGGTGGTGAATGCTATGGCAATGAGGAATGAACACTATGACAAAGCAACCATGATGGTCATGGTTGATCATGTATAATGACTGTGGATCCTGGATGATGATTGTGGATTATGGATAATGACTGTGGATCCTGGATAATGATTGTCGATTATGGACAGTGACTGTGGATCATGGTTGATCATGGTGAATGTGAATGCTGTCACAATTATGACAATTCACTTAGTTATACGTATGTGTGTGTGTATATATATATATATATAGTGTTTGATAAGGGTGGGTTGTTAAGGTTGATACATGCTGATGTGGCTAGCTACAGGGTTGATGGCCATAATGTGAATCCCAGAGGCTGAATGCCAGAAGACCAAGCTGGGTCTGTGTGATTCGGCAGGTGCCTTTGTGCTAGTTGTGTTTGACTGACTGGACATCATGAATTGGGATGAATTGTTGTTGTTCCCCACCTGTCAGGTGAGGGTTGTTAGATTTTATCAGAGTTGACTTCTTCTCCTCCTCCTCCTCCTTCTTCTCCTCCTCCTTCTCCTTGTCTCGCCGGACGTCAACCACGACCAAGCGCGACTAGTGGTCACTGCCGGACCTCAACCACGACCATCCGCGGCCAGTGGTGGCTGCCGGACCTCAACCAC
>VSDK01027227.1:376278-406392 GCA_009767595.1 Symbiodinium kawagutii | reverse complement strand
CAGAAAGAATGCCAGAAGATATGTCAGAGAGAATGTCAGAAGATATGTCAGAGAGAATGTCAGAAAGAATGTCAGAAGATATGTCAGAGAGAATGTCAAAAGATCTACCAGAAAGAATGTCAGAAAGGATGTCAGAAAGAATGTCAGGATAGAATGTCAGAAGAAATGTCAGAAGATATGTCAGAAAGAATGTCAGACGATATGTCAGAGAGAATGTCAAAAGATCTGCCAGAAAGAATGCCAGAGAGAATGTCAGAAAGAATATCAGAGAGAATGTCAGAAGATATGTCAGAAGATATGCCAGAGAGAATATCAGAGAGATTGGCAGAAGATATGTCAGAAAGAATGTCAGAAAGGATGTCAGAAAGAATGTCGGAGAGAAATGTCAGAAGATATGTCAGAAAAGATGTCAGAAAGAATGTCGGAGAGAAATGTCAGAAGATATGTCAGAAAGAATGTCAGAAGGGATGTCAGAAAGAATGTCGGAGAGAAATGTCAGAAGATATGTCAGAAAGAATGTCAGAAGGGATGTCAGAAAGAATGTCAGAGAGAATGTCAGAAGATATGTCAGAAAGAATGTCAAAAGATATGTCAGAAAGAATGTCAGAAGAGATGTCGGAGAGAATGTCAAAAGATTTGCCAGAAAGAATGTCCGAGTAGAAAGTTGTCAGAAAGAACGTCAGAAGATGTGCCAGAAAGGATGTCAGAAAGAATGTCAAAAGGTATGCCAGAGAGAATGTCAGAAGATTTGTCAGAAAGAATGTCAGAAGGTATGTTGGAGAGAATGTCAGACAAAAGTGGAGTCAACAAGCGGTGATGACATGACATGGTGGGGATCACTCGAAGTAAAGTAATTTTTCATGGTTAGAGGCTCAACTTACCTACATACATGTACTGTACCCTGTATGATTCTTTTGGCCATCACAGTCCGAAAATGATGTGTTGTTCCGGCTGGTGGTGATGATCTATACAGAAAACGCATATGTTTTTTGAAGCACTTGCTTCTGTTTGGTTAACCCGGTGCAAATATTTCATCATATGTCCAGACATAGACATGTATCTATTTATATATATATATATATTACATATCATGAGTTTATATTATTTATGTTCGACCATGATATTGTAACTACACATTTGAATACAAAAAAATACCCTGAAGTGTACGAAATATATGCATTTGTTTATCATTTAGTTAATCATGATAATCCCAACTAATTATGTGTCTAAACTTATCTGACCTTGAAAACTCGTTTGATGGTTTCTCAAAAAAGTACCCCAAAAATCATCCAATATTAAAGATTCATAATTTGTAATAAATCAACCATTTTTGAGGGTACCACCATATTGAGAAACACCCATCGGTTTATAGCAGTCATTGTTGGTCAGTATCCCCTATTGGCGATTGTGACTGGTCACAAGTCCTATAGAGGCCACCAGCGATAGCCGCATTTCTTTGGGGAAGCACCAGTGTGCATGTAGAGTAACTACACTCTGGTAAACAAACATGGCAATGGAAAAGATCCAGCAATGTTTGATGGTTTCCCAGGGTTTCTCGACAAAAATTGCTGATTTTCCATTGTATATAACTAAGTGGCAGGGAGAAACCACCCCAGGGTTCAGGTTTGTCATGGTTTAAAGCTCGCTAAGGTTCCATTGCTATGTTAGTTTACCAGAGTCATTAGTCCCACTGACCTGTCATCGCCTGCCGTGCAGTCCCCGACGCGAGCCGTTGGCGAAGATCCGCAGTTTGCCCCCGGCGGCTTCAAGATCTTAGGCGCGAAGTCGCGCTGGTGAAGTGATCAGCATGGGTGAAGTGATGACTTAATGATGGCTAACTATGGTGAATGTATGCTTAATACCATGGTGACTTACGGATAACCAGTAATATCCATCAATTGGTTCAATGATGATTTATGATAATTATCGTGAATTCATGCGTGATAATTGTTAATTAATGGTGATATAGTTCTCATTAATGCTTAATCAATGATGGTTAATCATGGTGAATGTATGCTTGAGAATGGTTTGA
The DNA here is from genome assembly GCA_009767595.1 of Symbiodinium kawagutii. Lineage (NCBI taxonomy): Eukaryota > Dinophyceae > Suessiales > Symbiodiniaceae > Symbiodinium > Symbiodinium kawagutii. The sequence continues at coordinate 404,360 of VSDK01027227.1, read as the reverse complement.
GTTGAAAATGCTTACTCAGTATCAACCATCAGTTTCAAACCATCATGAACCATCATTTACAGGAATCAGTTTTAAACATGACAAATTATATTGCCAGTGTTGACCATGAGTGATTTACCATTGATGATTTGTTGCCATTGATTAACCATTAACAAACTATTATCATCCCTTGTTGATCAGTAATGAGCAGTCAAGAATGGTACTTTTTGACAACTTTTACTAGATAGTTTAGGGTGATGATTTGATTATGTAAAAAAACATGTTTCCCCAAAATAGTCATGTTGTTACTATTGAAAAAATCTGTGTTAAGTATCAGGGAGTATATGTGATGACTATAGGTGAAATTATCAGAGGTGGTAGTTACGGAGTATAAGTTGTACATTAGCTGTAGTTACACAGTAATCGAGCTGCTATGTGTGAGCACCTGGTTTGGGCTGACCTCATTATTGGTTTCGGTACGCAAGTCACCTTATTTGAACCATTTGTAGTGACAAACCATCCAGTTTTGGGGTTACCTATTTTGAGATACCACCACTTCAACTACAGCTGTTCTATAGATAGAATGGTAATCTTAGCTCCTACTATCCAGTCCATGGTTGATTAACCCGCACAGATATTTGGGTGGATCTCATTCAGATTTGGCTGGTCGTCCCGGTGATCAAGCAGCGCATGGAATCATGGCGGTCCATTGTTCCCCCACTTGCTACAGTTGAAGCTATGCCCTCAAGAGTGGCCACCAAGTTGATAGCTATATCAAAATGTGGGTCATTTCTTCCAGTGGTAGCAACTTATATCACATTGTATGCTTGGTTCCAACCCACTATATATCCCAATGGTATAGTTTCCAGGTTATTTGGCTGTTGGTCCGGGGAGAGCGATTCGTAGCCAGGGGTGCCCAGTGTTACCCCTGATTTGGAAGATTTGGAGTAACTAGGAGTGCTCCAACCATATGGTAGTTACTCATTATCAAAATGTATTCTGTTCATTTTGGGGCTATTCATAGGTTTCTTGGTTGTAGCTCCCACTATACTCCACTGCTATAGTTTCCAGATTGTAGCTCTTTATAGAGTTTCCAGAGGTTTTTGGGTTATTATGGATACCTGCCAAGCCATAGTGGTACCCCAAAATTTAGACCCCCCAAAAAAGCCATAGTGGTACCCCAAAAAACCATGGTGTCCATTCGTAAAGTGATCATTTTTTGGTGGGGTCCATTGGTTCCCTGTCATGGCTTGGCACACACCCGTATAGTTGGTGTATATCCCTTATAAATGTTAGTTACCCCGTATAGTTTCCAGGTAGCCAACTTACAACTCACTGCAGGTCATATAGCTTCTTCAGCGGAACGTTGCAGTGCCTCAGGCGGCTATCAAGACCTCTTGGAGATCGTGGTGGGCCTGGCGAGTTTTCGGATGCTAGGGTGAGGCTGTGGCAGGATCACCATGCCTGGAAACTAACTCATCATGTTTCCGTTGCCTTTGTTGGAGCCTGTATGCGTATATTTTGTGTTTTTTGTTTTTGGTATGTTTGCTTCATTGTAAATATATGTAAATATGCAGTATACAGTATACACAAATGTTCCACGTAGATACGCACAATGTGTACCAAGTCCAGAATGTTGGTTGATGTTTGCAGCAGGCTGTTGCAACTGCCTTGGTTACAGATAACATCATCTTTGGAGCCAAAAAGCTGGTGGTACCTGTGCAGTGTCTTTTTAGTGAATTTAAGTGGGAAAACAAATTGAATTATGGTGATGGCTTATTATCAGCCAGGTTGTATTGTGAACGATTTGATGGTTCTTGTTGCTTACTATGCTCTATGATGGCTAACCCTTAGCTGCTGCTGCTGCTGCTGCTGCTGCTGATCTCAACCTTTACCATCTCCTGCGCCTGCTGCTGCTGCTGCTGCTGCTGCTGCTGCTGCTGCTGCTGCTGACTATCTCAACCTTTACCATTGAACCACTATCAATCGCTTTTGAGCAGTATGGAATTTTACTATGTTTTGTCAGCAACGTTGCTATCAACTGTACCTAACCGCTATCAAGCATGGTGATACATCATCGTATTCACCATTCTGAACCATGATTAATTCACCATTCTCATTGACCATCATTAGCCATTCTCAAGCATATTTCTCCATCATAGACATTCAACAAAAACATTGACCACTATTAACCAGCATGACATAACTACCATTAACCCCTATTAACCACCATTATATGTATATATATTTATTTGTAGATATATCCTACTAACCAATATTAACCACCATTAACCATCGCACCCCCTGACCACGTTTTCGTAAAAATCCACCAATCCAGCAGCTACGTCACCAGGCAGGGGACAGTTTGGGCCTCGGCGTTGAAACAGAGCTGCGGTCACGGGCGTCACGGCGGTGATGTGTTGATGGTGGTGAAGTGGTTAATGGTGGTGGTTAATCAGTTGATAGGGGTTTATCTAACCATGATTAATAATCTGTTAATAATCTGTTGATCTGTTAATTAACCAAATCAATCTGACTGATTATTAATTCCTAATTTGCTCATCAGTTGATCAACTATTAATCAATCTGGTTAATAGGGGATTGATAGGGTTTATCAAAGTTAATCAGGTAATGGTGGTAAATCAGTTGATCATAGTGTTGTAATAGGGGTTTTGTCTGGATTGATAGAGTTTATCTAACTATGGTTGATAATTAGGGATAACCACCTAATGGTTCTTGATTCTAATGGTAAATGATAAGCAGTTGGAATGGTGATTCAAATGGTTAATCAATGGCTCGTGATTTGATTAGGTCAATCTTGCTTATTGTTAATGATAAACGGTGAATGATGGTCATTAATGATGGTCAATGATGGAGTTGATGATGATAGTGACCAGGACTACGCAAATCAATCTGACATATGGCCACTGGTGTATGCTACTTGACAAGTTGATGGTTTATCTCAGTGGTAACAGGTGGGTCTCCTAGCCCGAAGCCTTCTCCAGATCATACGATTGGTGCATGGAATCATCAGCTCGTTGTTGGCTATAGCTAGTCTTGGATGGGTTATCAGCTGGTTGTTGGTTCTAGCAAGCCTAGGATGGGTTCATGACCCGTGTTCATCCACGTTGATCCATGTTCACCTCAGCCACGACCCAGGTCCGCAACCCCTGGGATGCGTCGGATGCACCCAGGTCTCAACGTTGAGCTGCTGGGTTACCCCACCACGGCAGGACGCATTCAGGGCTCGTGTGGGGCCCCGGCCGTTTGCGTAGCGATCAACGTGAGGGGCTTGCGAGCTGGTGGACTCAGCTGGGGTTGGCTGACCAGCGAAGCATCATGATACGCAACCAATTGTTGAAGGGTATACAACAGTAAGGTCTACGGGCAAGCAACGTAAACTGCCATTTGACACTCGTCCATCCACAGCTAACAGTATTTGAGAGCCGTACTTGTGAAATCACTAGCTGCTTTTGATGCACCGTAACCAACAGCTGACGTTGAGCCTTGAGGGTCATCATTTAGAACTTTTGACATTCTCAACGTATCATCCTACTACTGCAAGTGCTGATGCTGTCCCCTCCTAGCACTTACTTTTTCAAGAGTCGCCACAGACATGGCTCACATTGGGACAGCCATGATGGCTGTGACAGGAACACGCCGAGGGGCCGTTTGCAACGGGAAGTAGACCAATTCTGCTGGATCAGCTTTTCCAGGATGCCAGCTTTTTGTGGCAAAATGATAAGTGGAAATAGACCACTTTCGGAAGTAGAGCAGTTGCATGGGACAAAACAACTACCCCCAAAAAATGGTATGTCCGCGATAAATCTCAGTGTAAACGATGAACATGTTCATAAGTTTCTAGGGGAATAATCATACTCGAATTTGGGCCGAGTATTTCCAGTCCGACTATGATTCAATTGTCCCTGCCACTTACCACTATCCATGTAACTTTTAGCCTTTTTGGGTTGCAGGTGATACAACTGCCCCATAGAAATACCAACATTTACTCCGCGGATCAATCCCGCCATCACTATGTTCATGGACTGATGGACTTCAACTACAAATGTAGCCAACGATATAGATCTATGGATATGCTAGCCTGGTTTGCTAGCGCCTATATTACTCCAATCTAGCCAACAGGGCAGAACATAGCACCGCCGGTCTGCGATATTTTCTGCACTTTATACGCTTTTCGTGGCGATAGCAAGATCCTGGATAGAGGATTCATTGATGGCAAACCAGTACAGTTGGAAAGATACTGGCTGTTCTCAATAGCCAACTAGAGTGGTGCTGGTTGTCATCAACAACCATTTGTGGTGATAGCAATGACCAATGATAAACCCTGTCAGCAGTGGTATGGTTATATGATCATAATCCCTGTCACAAAGAGTCTGTAGTGTTCTCACTAGTAAACTGCCGTCACCCTGCCTGTACTGTCCAAGAACTGCAGCAAATTAATCCCTGCCAGCCACCAATCATATGGTTGGACAACCACCGCGGTGACCATTGTCCTATCACCCGCCAACCATTTGGTGACTTCTGCAACCAGCATAGCCCACAGTTGTCCACCAGCTGCCTGTTTGTGAACCGTCCCAGGCCGGTGATGCTTGGCAACCATCCATCAGTCAGTAATGATCGTTTTGGATTTGTAACATGCCAATAAGCAGCAGCGACCAGCAATGGCCCATGGCCAACAACAAACACTTGTAATGGTTTGGTTAGTGTTGTTTATTGCTTAAGAAACGAATTGGATATCCGACTATATATATATATACTGAATACTGATGTCTACTGATTTTACGGATTAATAGCTTCACCTGCTTGGTGGCTTCACCAGGAGACTCAGTTGGTTAAGGAGCCAAGTGGAAGCCACAACGCACGTACTGCGACGCACCGTTGCGTTGCCACCCAGGGATATCATCCGCATCTTCCTGTGGCCTTTGACACAGTGCGGCGCCCCAGAGCTTTACTAGGCACAGGCCATGGGGCAAGTGATGTACCAGGGATGGGCTGCATCTTGAGGGTTGATGGTGGTTAATGATGTTTAGTGCTCAATGGTGGTTGATTTGCAGGTTAGAAATTAGAGGTACGCTTTGACCATGTATCTACATGTATGGGCTGGTGGTGCCGCAACATTTGATCGATTCATAGGACATCGGTTGAATGATGTCAATGAACTGCCTTCAATCGGACTGTAAATAGCTGGTCAGAACTCTACATTGATATTAGTCCAGCTATGTATTGTATTTAAGTCCAGCTACACAGCTATTTATTAATTAGTTTGTATAGTATTGTTGATGTCAAACTATCCTTTTTTTTGAAAAGCTTGATGTGTTTCAAACTCAAAATGACAATGTGCACTTGTGAGTTGGTGTTTGCGGCAGAATATCATTGTTTTGACCTGGTTGATTAGTTGATATTAGATCTCCTAACAATTGGTTGATACTAATACTGTCCTAGAGCATATCTCCATATAGGTTGATGATTTGCTGCTCTATTGCGAGATGTTTACTTGATCCACTTCGTTCGCGGTCATTTTCCCATCTCATTCTACAAGAAACAAGGTTGCACCCCTGGATTGATCATTGAACAGATTAGTTTGTATCTACCATACTAGCAGGCAGTTACACAAGTTATAAACCAGTAATGTTCATATTTGACCGTAATCAATCAGATATTATCAGCCATCATCAACCATCATTGACCGTTAGCTAACCATAGATCAGCCATCAATCAACGACCAACCATCAAGTATGCACTTATCAACCATCGTAAAGCATCAAGTCGTGGTCATTCTTACCAACATCGTTGAACACATCAATGTAGTCAATGACCAACCATCAAGTACAGGAACCATCGTAATCAGGATGTAGTAACCAACCATCCAGTACTGTAACCATGCAAACCAACAATTAAATAACCATCAAATGGGTGTTTCTCAAATTAGGTCTCCCCAGTTAGCCATCCATTTTTGGGTGTCCCAATATTTAGAAACACCCAAGTACTCATAGTGACTCTTATCAATTAAGCAACTACTACTAATGATTACCATGTTGTGACCAACCATTAAGTAACAATTAGTAACCGATAACCATTGATTACCATTGATTACCATTGGTTAGTTATTGTTAACCACTAACTAGTTCTGAATCAATGATCAACCAATCAATAACCAATAAAGTTAGTCACCAAATTTTGATAGATAATAGAGTAGGCATAAGTACCTGACCAATGTAGTCCTTATAACCACCTTCGCTGCTGGCTTCCTGGGGGCTGCGGACTTGACCGCTCAGGTGGCAGACAACAAGCTCATGCACAGCGGAGTGCATCGAAAGTGGCGAGGCGTGCATGGCGGCCGCGCTGCCACTTAGAGACTACGGAGAACCAATGATATGGCTATGGGTCAATATTAATTAACCAATACTGGGGGTTAATAACCAACAATAATAAGGCAAAGTAATGGTTAATGATGGGGAACCAGGGGTACGGGGTTTTGACCCACAGCCATATGGATGTTTCTCAAAATAGGGGTACCCCTAAATCATCCATTAATAGTCATTTTTAGTAATAAACCAACCATTTTTTGGGGTCCTCTATTTTGAGAAACCACCATATGGATGATTTGTATTGGTGGTAGTGGTCAACATTACTAGGCTTAATATTACTAGAATTGAACTAGTACATCATTAGATCTGGGGGTTGCTTATGATTTTAACTTGATACAAATGTAAATCATCATGTTGGATATGGGACTTCTTGAAATACAGATACTGACATGATGATTACGGTCAAATTACCATCACAAACCATCATGACTACTTTGGTTTAGTCGTACGCTATGGGGTTGCCCATGAATGCTGTACCACCCAAGTGACTGGTCATTTTCCTAAGAGTAGTGGCTATGAACTTTGTATTGGTTGTAATCATCAAATATTCTTGATAATGCAGATCAAGGTGACCAGCCGGCAATGTGGTTGATTTGTATTGATTTGCAAAAGTCATTGACCAAGCAATTTGATTTGAATTAATTTTTAGCAAGTACTTTGCTATTTGTTGTATACAATTTGTTGTATACAACTGGTCAGTCGTGGTAAATCCCCGGTCATCACCTTGCTATTTCTATCGTTGAAGCAGACCCTTGGCCCTTGAGTCCCAGAGTGGGCACAAGGCCAGGCTGGCGTCCTTTGCCAGCCACCAACCGTGAACCAGCCACTGTAAAACCAATATGGCGAGCTGGGTCAAGCAGTCAACCAACCAACAACAGGGGATTTCCACCAACTACAGGGAAAACAATGGGAAATGATAGGGGAACCAGGGGGACTAGCCGGGTGAACTGACCCACTGCCATATCAAGCAACAAACCACCCCCAACCCAAGCCACCAGCCAAGCCATCCTTAGCCAACCTTCCTTAACCAACCCCCCAGCAACATCAACCCAACCATCCCTTGACCCGGTTCCCTGCGCTGTGAGCGTCGCAGATCAGCTTCCTTTGTGGGCAGATCACCAGCTGCTTGGGTCTTCCCACCGTTCCAGGCCGCATCGATGGTTGGATCAGTTGGAACATGGCGACGTTGGAACGTTGGGATGGTCAGATATGTGGTTGGTAGAGGTTGGTATTAGATGGATGTTATTTGCATGTTCACATTTCCATTTGCGCAATGATTTGAAGATGTAGTTGATATAACAATGCTTGGATATTGGCACACAATATAAACCTTGCGGTGTTGAGGATTCACCTGGGTGCGATCTTGGAGTTGCAGGGCAGACCCTGCCGCCAAGAGTTGATGGTCAGCAACTATCAATTCTTTGGATTGGCTGAAGACCATCGCGAAAGAGAATATTGCAGTGCTGGGGGGTTCTTAAAACAAGGCTACCCATGGCTACCCCCAAAATGGTTGGTTTTTTGAATGGTTAACAATGGTTAACAAGATCAACCAGGGGATAATAATCAATGATAGGGGGTACACCAACTAGAATGGATGGTTTGCCACTATCAATGGCTGATATAGGAGGATTTTTTGGGTCCGCAAAGAAACACCCACATGAATGTGTAGAGGTGTGTGTGTGTGTGCAGCCGCGTGGATTGGGATCATGATTGAGGGTTGTACAGTACATCCACCTTTCTTTAAAACTCAACATGTGAAAAAAACATATAAACACCAATCTTAATCAGTAATATGGCTTTTTCACATGTTTTTTTTTCACATGTCAACAGCTCCGGTGAGGTGAAGAATCTCCCGCTGCCAGGAATGGCTCTGAACATCTTGAAGATCACGCTGCCTCCATGTGACACTGCTGCCACATGCCAATTCGATGCACCTTGGCAGCTCCCGGTGTGGCTGAAAGGAGGCTATTCACAGTAAATGTACAAGGTGGGCCCCCAACCACTTATCAGTTGGTTTATAGGTAACTTAACCACGGTTAACTACCAGTTATAGGGGTTGTAACCCAACTTATAACTGCTAGGGGCCCACCTTGCATGCGGCCAGTCATCCATCTAAACGATAGAAATACCCATCGAATGTTGCCATCGGACTTGGCCACAAACCATTGCGCGATCTTGAGACAAAGAAACGCCACACGGGATGGACTAGCCGTGGGAAGCAACCGAATGAAACGTTGCACGGAAGGTGCTGCCCAGTGACTGACTGAGGGGATCAGCGAGCCACCTGCGACCAGGGCCCCTGGAAAACATGGCGCCATGGATGATCATCCCATTTAGTAACTGGTTAGTAACCATGCTTGTATCCTATTTATCAAGGGTCCCACTTAGGGTAGTTACTAACCACCGTTACTAAGTGGGATGATCATCCAACTAGCTATGGATGATCCACCTGCGTTCCAGATTACTTACCTGTCGGCGTGCACGTTGCGGCCGCTCTGAGGATCTCTATGGGAACCGCAAGGTTCGAATCCGAATCGGAGGCGGGGCCCGGTTCCGGTGTTCATTGTTTCGTTGACTGACCCTACCCTTCCAATTTCCTGTATATATTCATATATATATATATATATAATAGGTAACCAGCTGGTTTCTACCAGCTCGTTGTTTGGATTTGATTACCTACTACAAAGGTAACTAGAAGGATAGGGTGAGTCATGTTTTTTTTTTCCAATCCGTGGGTGGGAGCTGTGGAGCTGTGGGGGGGCCGCACTGGGTGTTGAAACAGGGCACCTTGAACTTCCGGCTTCGGCCTCAGAAAATACTACCATCGTTTAGCACTGCCATCACCATCATTGATGCATGTTGAGCCTGTTCATGTCTCATCGGTAATTTGCTATGTCGTGGTCAGCAGCCTTCACTACCTACATTCATTGTTCAACAACCACAAGTATCTAACCCGCAGTTTTTTTTGCCTGACTGTGATGAAGTCAATTGTTTGTAAATATTGATAAACATTGGCAATCTACTCCCTGTCAACTGTCAACCGTCATAGTCCACACTTACTTAATCCCCCAGCAACACCCAAGACATTATTTGTCGATGGCTGGCTGTCGACAGTTTCAAACCATTTTTGAACCACTATCAACCATCGCTGTTCACTATGCCTCAAGAGTATCAATCATTATTGACCTGACCATGAACGACCAACCGAGCTGAATTCTTACTCACAACTGTTGACCTTTTTTTTACAATATGGTTAAACATACTTAAATCTAAGATCATGATTCATGATCCTTGCAATGACTGTAACCAATGACCCAGATTAACCATCATCCATAGGATAGGTTACGATCAACCATCAGCGTTAGCCATTATTGGCCGTTACCTACCATCACCACGGCTGCCATCATGAACCATCAAGAAACCGCCAAGAAACATCAAGTTTTTTTCTTATGATTCACCATCATTATGACCAGCGTCAATATTAGTATCGTTCATCAAGCATTAATGTCAACGTATTATTTGCCATTACTTGTCATCATGACTCTCAACCATCATTAAATCATTACTATTACATTACCCCTGTTCAAAGCAACTTTCATTCCATGATTTACCATCATTACATTCTAGGCATCGTCAACCACCAGTTCTTGCTATCATCCCAACCATTTATAACTGATAGTCATTCATCATCGTCAGCCATTCCTAAGTCATTACTCATTTGAACAACAGTTATTAACCATCAGTTATTTACCATCAGTTAGTTATCAACCATCATTTCACTACCCGTCCCCCGCATGCTTTTGTAGGCATCACTATTCCCTCTGGTGGATTCTTCGCACAGAGACTGGCGGCGCAGGTGCGCTGTCGTTGGAAGCGGTGATCCAATAGTTGATGAATTGGTTGCGCATGGGTATGAAATTAGTATAGTAATTAGATATAATTAGAGGATGTAGCTGGTATATAAGGTATATATGGTTCATAAGGTATATTATTAGATGATATAATTAGTATAGTAATATGTATAATTATATATTTACTTATATGGTAATTGATATTATAATTAGAGGATATAACTGGTATAGTAATTAGTATAGTTATGAACATGTTTGCTTAGATAACTGGTATAGCAACTAGGGCATATACAGTAGCTGGTGTAACTTCAGAAAAATGTTGTAATAATTATACAAGGTGGGGCCCCCTAGTTACAAACAAACTGGTTAATAAGTGTTATTAATCATTAACTTTATAATTATGTTTGCCGCAACTTGTACTTACTCTATAGTTATAAGCCAAGTAAGCTAGCCAACTAGGGGGTCCACCTGGTGTTATCTTTGTTTTTTCATGATTAGTGATAGATACTAATGGTTCGAAATTGCCATCAATGGTCAGTCATGCTTGACCATAGGGTTTAACAAGCTGGTTAGCATGCAAATTACATAGCAAGCGGGTCAAAAAGCTGCTTAGTGTGCTTGTCAGAGCGCTGGTTATAAAATAGCCTGGTGAGAATGATTCATACTGGTGAATGAGTACTAGTAGCTCAGAACCTGATGGCAGTGGCTAACAGTGGTACATGAGTTGGTTATGATCGTCGTTGACTATGATTTTTCAGCTGGCTACTTGGCCAAAATTGGTCGCTGGGTGATCGATAATGATTGATAGTCATATGCCAGTGTCCATCCAAAAGCTGCACCTCAAAAAATCTGGACAATCTTTCTAGAGAACCTCGGTTGGTTTTTTGACGTGTGTATATATATATATATATTTCAAAATATGTATCTATTCTACGTCTACTTGACTCTAATCTAGTCATAGTCCAATCCAATCCGATCCGATCCAATCTTTTTATCTACAGTACTTACCATGGAATGTTGCCAATTCTCCGATACAAATGGTGGATTTGTGGCTTGCCTGCTGCAGTATACCATGGCGTTTTCGTTTTCGGCCCCCAGAGTGTTGACAATGGCCACGCTGGTCGGTCAGGTGTCAGACTTTGGAGACTCGCGTCCCAACTATGTGCTGTCAGCTGGCAGTTACATCTACAAGGACGTCGGAAGACCAGGGTCATTGGATCGTTGGGTTCACGACTGTTAGGTCGCAACTGCCGCAACAGTTATATAGCGAGTGGTTAAATATGGTTAAATTGTTCCTTGGAGATGAATAACCCAGGTTTCTTACGACTAGATGTTGGGGTTCCGATTTGAAGAAATGGCCACACTAGTACGAGATCATTTGACGGGGGCTTAGGTCTGATGTGGAAAAACTCAAGTACAAGGAAGCACTGCAAAGTGGCGAAGACCTTTAGTGATGCTGTTGTTGCGCATGAAACATACCGGGCAACCCCCATGAATGATCGTAAAGAAGCCATTTTCCCGGATAGATTCTTGTAACCAGCTGCTATGACATCAACAATTGCTAGCCATTTGATCTGCCATCCTAGGTCTCTGTGTCGGTTGGATCCGTGGAAGCCCCCATCTTTGTTGTAAAGCTTATTCAGCCACTAGTTGACCAATATCAACGGGTAGCAAGAGGAATCATCATGTTGCCCATCATTTTGCTATCGTTACATAGTTTAGTCACGATTTGACATCAACCACGGTGAGCCAGGATGAACCATGTTGAAACATGATGAGCCATTGTGAACCATTATCACTCGTTCAGTCATTCCTATTCTGGGTTCTTCACCGCCAGTGCCTGTTTTTGGCAAAGCGCAACAACCAGTTCACCAACAAAGATGTTCATGCAATCAGCACTTTCAAATTTGAAAGCAACCTTGAACATTTACTGTTGAAACACTTTTAACCTTAACCATTAGAATACCAAACTTAACCATTGAAATGCTTAAACATACATACCGAACCATTGAAAGCACTAAACTTTGATATACTTTGATCACGGGACCACGACGTGCCTCCAGGTGGAAAGGCGTATGATTGGCTGCGCGAAGCATGGCTTCGCGGTCCAACAGAGAAATGGTCCCTGCAAGGCCGCAATGATCAACAGACAGAGGTGGCGGCAGCCCAGCGAAAGGCAACGGAAATGGCGGTCGCTGGAGCCGGGGAGAAGGCGCAAAGCGCCGGCACCGGCCTTGCCTCGAGGAAAGCTTTGACACCACCGAAGATCACGTGTCAAACACCAGACTGATCTCTGGTGCATAGACCAATGATGTCGTGACTGTGGTAATGAGGACCCTTGAGCCCGGCGTGGGCTCCGTGAGCCGTGGACAGACGCTCCTGACACCACCGGCGTTTCTGGAAGAGTTGAGGCCGTTGAGGGCGGTCGAATGGCAGCACTTGAGTGACCCAGCCATCGACGCAATGTCTCAAATGCTACAGTTTGACCATCGCTGCCTGTTCTGGATCTTAGACATCGTCCAGCCGAACCTGATGATTGCCTCCAAATGTAGGCGACCGACTTCATATGTGGATGGGTCATTTGGATCATATTTCCCGTAGTAGTCTTGCCAACTGCTTCCTGCACAATTTGCTGTGCTCCCTGAGCCAACCACAGCTGATTGCAACAAGTTCTTCTCTAATTCGCTGTGCTTGTGGGGGGGGGCCTACAGTTTTCTTTATTGCCGTTGGTGGAACATGGTTTGGGGTCCCTTGTTTGGAGCCAGGGTTGTGGAACTCATAGGGTTGCAAAGCGATGCTGGGCTGTGGGCAGGATTGCATTCTACCCTGGACTCTTTTGTTGCGCTCCTTTTCGTTGTTGGCGCTGCTCGCTGCATGTTCGCTGCTTTCACCCTTGGTACCTTTCGGGTCATAACATCAACCAATGTCAAGAACATTCAAGAACCCATGCAAGCTGACTCCAATGTCAAGAACTTTCAAGAACCAATGGTAGCAACCACTATATGAACAACTATGATTGTTCACAACCACGATCTTTGCTAAAAACAGTAATGAACTTTTCCTACAAGGTGGGCCCCCCAGTTGTTATAAGTTCGATTAGTTCACCCCTATAACTGGTAGTTAAATCACCCTAGTTAGATGAATTATAAACCAACTGACCGTTCAGTGGTTGGGGTTGTACCTTGTAGCCCTGGTGGTGGTCATTCCTGGTCGCTTCCAGGAGCCCAATGCAGGCATCACCACCGCCAAAGTGGTGTCCCAGCTGGGTGGAGGTGCGGCGTTCGATCCGTCCGCTGGGATGACATTGAGCGACCACGACCGGCGAGCGAAACCATGGGTTTTTTCGATGGTTAATAGTGGTTAGTAATGGTTAATAACTGGAAATAATAGTCAACAATAATGGTTAAACAACTACAATAATGGTTAAACAACTACTTTTTCGATGGTTAATAGTAACAACTACTGGCTATGGTTAATAGTGGTAAGTGAATAATCATAGTGGTCCACGACCTCAGCCAGTTAATAATTGGGGATAATGTTGGTTAAACATATATAGTTAATAATTTCAAATAACTACTGGTGGTAAATAGTGGTTAGTAATGGTTAATAATCGGAAATAATAGCCAACAATAATGGTTAAACAACTACTGGCTATGGTTAATCGTGGTAAGTGAATAATCATAGTGGTCCACGACCTTAGCCAGTTAATAATAGGGGATAATGTTGGTTAAAAATATATAGCTAACAATTTCAAGTAACTAGTGGTAAATAGTGGTTAGTAATGGAAAATAATCGGAAATAATGGTCAACAATAATGGTTAAACAACTACTGGCTATGGTTAATCGTGGTAAGTGAATAATCATAGTGGTCCACGACCTTAGCCAGTTAATAATAGGGGATAATGTTGTTTGAAAATATATAGTTAATAATTTCAATGAACTACTGGTGGTAAATAGTGGTTAGTAATGGAAAATTATTGGAAATAATAGTCAGCAATAATGGTTAAACAACTACTGGCTTTGGTTAATAGTGGTAAGTCAATAATAATAGTGGTCCACGACCTTACCCAGTTATCGTAATACTAGGGGATAATGTTGGTTAAACAACTACTGGCTATGGTTAATAGTGGTAAGTCAATAATAATAGTGGTCCACGACCTTAGCCAGTTAGTAATAATAGGGGATAATGTTGTTTGAAAATATGTAGTTAACAATTTCAAAGAACTACTGGTGGTAAATAGTGGTTAGTAATGGCTAATAATTGGAAATAATAGTCAACAATAATGGTTAAACAACTACTGGCTATGGTTAATAGTGGTAAGTTAATAATAATAGTGGTCCACGACCTTACCCAGTTATCGTAATACTAGGGGATAATGTTGGTTAAACATATATAGTTAATAGTTTCAAATAACTACTGGTGGTAAATAGTGGTTAGTAATGGAAAATAATCGGAAATAATAGTCAACAATAATGGTTAAACAACTACTGGCTTTGGTTAATAGTGGTAAGCGAATAATCATAGTGGTCCACGACCTTAGCCAGTTAATAATAGGGGATAATGTTGTTTGAAAATATATAGTCAATAATTTCAAATAACTACTGGTGGTAAATAGTGGTTAGTAATGGCTAGTAATTGGAAATAATAGTCAGCAATAATGGTTAAACAACTACTGGCTTTGGTTAATAGTGGTAAGTCAATAATAATAGTGGTCCACGACCTTAGCCAGTTAATAATAGGGGATAATGTTGGTTAAAGATATATAGTTTGCAATTTCAAAGAACTACTGGTGGTAAATAGTGGTTAGTAATGGTTAATAATTGGGGATAATGGTGGATTATAGCTACTACCGGTTGGTGGTTCTAGACTTTTTTCTTGGTGATTATTATTAACAAATGGTTGGTGGACTGATATTTTTCCTACGGGTTGAAACCACCCACCAGTCATGATGGTTAATGGCTAGGCATTGTTTATGGTGATTTCATGGTTAATAATGACTGATTTCATGGTAAATGACAATTGCAAGCCATAGCAGTTCTAAGTTGGGTTGTAACCCCTGTAACTGGTATTTCACCCTGGTTAAGCTAGTTATAAACGCTATAAACCAACTTAGTTCAGATGTTGGGGGCCCACCTTGTAGGTCGTCCACCGCTGTCCAGGAAACGCCCGGCCCTTCCGCGGAGACACCATGAACGTGCTCTACGCCAGGCGGTCGACGCCGCCGAGCTCGTTGGATGGGTGGTGCTGCAATTGATGGAGTTATAGGGGTCATGTTTACCTTATAGGGTTAATGGTTAATTGATGGTTGAGTCATGCTTAATCGATGGTGAATTGATGGTAAGTTGATGGTTAATTGATGGTTAGTTGAGTGATGGTGAATTGAGATGAATTGAGAACGTTTGAGTAATCATGGTCCATAATTAACGTTAAGTTAATGGTTAATTGATGGTTAGTTGATCGTTGATTGATGGTTAGTTGATCGTTGATTGATGGTTTGTTGATCATTGATTGGTAGTTTAGCTGATGGTATTATGATGCTTGATGTATTGATCATTATTAATTGATGGTTTATCAATTGTGAACAAAAATAAATGATGATTGATTTTGGATTGAGATATTGATAATGGTTGTTTGATTATTCGTACTTATTATTGATGAGGCTTGGTCGTCTGTCGGTTTCACATGTTTCTTTTTTCTAACCATACCTCGGGATGATTGCTCACTGCACAAAAAAGTCTTGGGCAAATAGCAACAACCAACCAGAAGAATTATGAGGGGTTCTAATTAACATAGACTTTCCCGTCGGCCACTCCAGAGATTGGGCGGTGAATGCCGCTAACGCTGGCTTTGTACGGATGAATGGTCAGCCAAATTTGCCGGTGGAGGTCGCAATAGGCTTCCACAATTTACTGTACTTGTTCATCCTTTGGCAATCACTGCTGGTTGCGCTAAAAATCAAATGAAACATGCTGAAAAATGCTGCCTATTGGAAGCCTGGGCCCTTTTTTTTCATATCTCTCATGTTTGGAAGAACAGCCGCGTCAATTGAACTTTTTTGATGCTTAAATATGCTTGATTGATGCTTGAGTTGATGGGTGAAATGGCGGTTAAGCCTGGCGGGTCCCAGCTCGTATCACCCAAGCCTTGACACCGCGAGGCTCACGTTGTCATCCACCATCAAAGCGCGAGACAACACCTACGTGCGAGCACCCAAGAGCATGGCAGGTGTGTCAGGTAGCACCCCGAAATGGACTCGGGGCCATGACTAATACTGTAGTTGATATTGACATTAGTATACATTGATCAACACAACACATATAGGTTATTAGTTAGTTAATATCCATATTATTACTGGTTGATGTCAACATTCTATACTTGTTCTTGATCAATCTACACTACTTGACCCTGGGTTGATGACTAGCTGGGTCATTTCCCAAGCTGTCACCATGGTTTTGATGGCACCACGGGAAGACCATCCACGAGATTAACGACACAAGTTGGGCATTGACTGAGAAAGTCACCTACATCGAAGCTCATAGGGTTTGGCAAACAATTTTGGACCCGACAGAGCGCTTAAGTTGCATTTTTTCTATTCCATGCTTTGAAAATTGCGATAATTTCGGTACATGAATCAATACACCGAGCGCTTTGGCTACTGCTTCTCCGGGGTACCCATTATGGTGAACGATGTGCCGCTGATGGGATGGGATGTAACCTGGGCAGGGCCTTGGTGAGCTGTTGCTTTGCTGCTTTGAAAACATCTTGTTTTTTGGGATGAAGGCGAGCATTGCGCACCCAGAAAAGCACCAGGAGACTGGAGAAGAATTCACAACACATTCAGAGAGGGACCCGTAGTGATTGTTTTTTGACAGCCCAGTAGAGAATCCTGAACATGGGTCGTTTTCCGTTGAGTTATTTTTGGGTTGGAGATGTGGAGAGCAGACTCGTTTAGCCCGGCGGGTTCTGCGTTGGCAAATAAATATCATTCAATCCACATGGATATACCATAGAAAAGCACAATTGTCAGACAACATAAAACAGAACTACCAACATCAGCGTGGATAGAGCTTGTGTTCCCTCTCGTTGATCAAGTTCCAACAGCATGTGACATGTCGCTGGGGAATGGTCACTGGCCAGGTGATGGGGTCGGTGCAACGTCATCAACATGATCCCCATTCTCCGTGGCAGCATCCCGTTGTTTTCTGTTTACAAAACACCAGTAGTGTTGATTAAGGATCATTGATGATTGTCAGTGACAGTTAAAGGTGGCTAATGAAAATATGATCATCATACAGCAATCATGATATCAAAATCATACCAAACATCATAACAGTCATAATCTGACTGTGGGTCAAAACCCCGTACCCCTGGTTCCCCTACTATTAACCATTGTTTTCCCTATTATTGTTGGTGGTTATCCCCCACTATTGGTTGCTTAATATTGACCCATAGCCATATCAACCATCATATCAAAGATCATTAACCATCATCAGCACCGACATCAGTGGTTCCTCTCGCCAGAACGACGCTTCCTTCACCATTACTTTGCCCGAGGCGATGGTTCCGTCGTTGTCAAAGTTATGCCTGTGATAGTGGCTGTTCAATGGAGGGTAGTCGTTGTTCAAATTGTTTTATAATGATCATGTCATCGATGGTAATCTTCACTATTAGGTATTGCGGGCCTAAACATGGTCAATCGATCGGATTTCAATTGTGGTTTCAAACTTATAAATACTGTATATATGTAAATATATTTAAATATATACATATATATATATATATACATATATATATATATGTGTGTTTCCTAGTTAGGTTCAGGATGTTATAGAGTTAAATTACAGTGCTGCGGGTGTTCGTGCACCAAGCAAGGCCCAGACGGGGACTGGTGAGCCCACCATGGAGCACGGCTCATCTGTGGTGAGACTTGGTGCTCTGAATCTTGTAGATCAACTCATTTAGCCAGGTAACTGCAGCAGTTTGATCAGCAATCACTTCAATGGGGGGTTCTCAAGTCAGTTTGGGATACCCCCAAATCATAAGGTAGTGAATTATAGGTAACAAACCAGCCATAAGGATAGCCCCAAATCATAGGTAATAGGGATACCCCCAGTTATCCCTGATGAACAATTTATAGGTAATAAACCAAACATAAGTTGTGGCTTCCCCATTTTTAAGAAACACCCATCCATAGAGGTGGAGTCATGAGCAGCCATGAGCATTTGATGGTTCCACGTTCATGGGAAAGGAGTGAAGCACGGACCTGGTGGTAAGAGTTGGATTCTTACGGGATTGAACGTGTGAAACCAGCGACTTTTTATCGTGAAATTTGCTCCTTACCGGAACAAATACCACCATATAGAAAAAATATGATCCTCAGGCGTATTTCTGGAAGTCGTTGTTCGCTGGGTTTTTGGGAAAGTATTCTAAGGCTTCAGTTCTTCCAGTTTGGTAACGTAAGGTATTTTCAGGTATATATGAATTTTTCGCGCTGATTTCATCAATTCTTTCATGGCAAAAATGCGAAAGTGATCCAGCATTTCATGTTTGAATCATTTTTATATCGATATCCTTCCAGCATTTTTGGTTGGCCGGCAGAAACCCCAATGCTTTTAAAACACATGTTGTAGTTTTGTCAGGGCAGCCCCGATCGCATATTTGATCGCAATTCGAGCCTCACCGCGCATCGGCAACTTTTGCTTGAGCCTATGCAAGATTTGGCTATGGGTCAATATTAACAAGCCAACTCATGGGGGATAATCCCCAACAAACTAAAGGGAAAACAATGGTTAATAGTGGGGAACCAGGGGTACAGGGTTTTGACCCACTGCCATTTCTTGATACTTTCCTACCTGGCTGTTGGTTGGAGTTACGGAACCAGGGGCATCCCTATACCAGTGGGGAGCGAGCGTTCAGGAGCTACCAGGAGTGTTCCCGCTAGCATGTCACCTTCTTTGGTTCAGGTTGTCACTGACGAAGGTTGTTCCCCAGGGACTGTTGAGTTAGCTCACTAGGTGATCTACCCTGCTGACAAAAGATATAACCAGCTAGATCATTGGCTTACCAATTCATAACTGGGGGCATCACTTGGTACTGACGAATCACTTGTATACGATCATGCCAAGGGATGGAATTGCTATTTTGGGTTTCTTGACTGGAACTAATGTGCTCACCTTTCATTGAAATATTCCGCTGAGAAATCCTCCCACTTGCTCGGCAACTTTCGTGACATGGGAGTACCCCCAAATCATTCAATAGTAACCGTGTATAGTCCACTTTGAAACAGCATTTGTTTAAAAAGATGGGAGGTTTCCAACTTTAAGAAACCTTCATATATCGCCTCCTCAGATTTGTTTAGGTTCTTTTCAGGATTGCCTTTACCTTTCAATCAAAGTTCTACAAGGTTTTTTTAATACATCAGGGGGTCCCAGGGATAACAGACAACAACATTCAACAAAATCTAGCAGAGTTGTAGGTAGTGTTCCAAAGCGGTGACGCCTGAGAAATACAAACACATTTGACTAACGGAGAACGATGGAGGAAGGAAATCCATTATTTCTGGGGAGAGCGTGAGTGAGTTTGGATGAAGTGCATCTGGGAAAGGCATAAGCGGTTTGTCCGGAAAACGTGGAGGTGGGCTCTAATGAAACAATGGGAGGAGCGTGAGCAGGCCTCAAACAAATCCATTGGCTGCGGTTACGGGTGGCGCACAACCATGTTCCTATATTCTATAAGGTAGCTGAACTAGCCTTAAGAACCATGGTTGATAACCACTTGCCAAACTGCACATCCAGCCACCATGGGGGAATGACAGGATCCAGCATCCCCAGCTATTTGTGGCTGAAGGACGACACATTGGGGAACTTGTAAGGACTATGGAAAGCATAGGCTACTTATCCTTGCCTTTTCCAGTTTCCTGTGTAGTAGGTAACCAGCCAACTAGCTGGTAGGAACCAGCTGACTTTTTTTTACTCTTTCGTGGAAAACGGAAGCATAAGGCGTGGGGAATTTGAAAGGGAAAAAATGGTGACCCGTCGTTGCAAAACTACGAGATTTCTATGAGAACATCATGGTTAAGCATCAGTGGACCATGAGGAACGGGAAGGGAAATAACCGAGTGCCTATATCACAAAATGCGACCTTACTCATACGGCCAATTTTCCTTGTCGTATGGTGGGCAGTGAATTCTTGCAGGGTTGCGTATTTTTGCAGTATGCTTGAGGATTGCATGTAGCGAGGAATATGCAGAGGCGGGTCATCACAGAGTGGCATGATAGCAAGCAGCCGTCGGGACGCAGGTGTTCAGCGCGACGAACTCGCTGGTTCGGCAGCTAGTGGCTGATGCATAGCTGGAATCATTACAATCCATGCGCCAACATGATGTTAACTGGTAGGGCTCCATCTAGTCAAAGCCGTGAGGAGGCGGAAATCATTCAGCTATTTTTGGTTAGCCGGAAGCTGCTGGCCTAACGGCCCCCCAGCGCTCAATTTGATTCCCCTTGGCAAGCCGGTTGGTTCAACATGGTGACCCAACCAGATGGCCTCCACCATTGGTTTTTAAGTGGCTCGCTGCCGTTCGAATTGGCACGCCTTGCTGTCAACATTTTTCGGCTTTCCAACGGCGGTTTTTCAAAATTGAGATTCTCCAAAATGGATGTTTTGGAAATTTTCAAGTCGCCAACATTAAATGTTGTGCAGGTACCCCAATGTTGAGAAATCACAAAATGCATCGAACGCGGTTTGTTGGTTATTCATTTTTGCATCCGAAGGATCGATCGGCGACATCACCATTTCAGCCGCACATCGCCCCAGGGCTACACTTGCTTAGACACCAGTGCGACGGCCGAACCACCAGGCCGCTCCTGCGTCTATTTGTCAGGGTAGCACGGTTGATAGGTGGCTCATAGGGAGGTAACAAATGGACACATAGAGGTCAAGGGGTCAACAAAAAACAAGCAAACCAACTCATGGATGTAAATGCTGAACAAAAAATCGATACATCTATACATGCACATGCATCTTGGACCGTTCAAAAATGCATATCTAGAGCGATACGTAGCCGTATGACCTGTCTACTAAGTAGGGAAATGCAAATATGAATTCAGAGATCAAAGACAACATTGTTCAATTACAAAAAATCAAACAAACAGGTTGATAGTAGAATGTGGGGCTGAAGAAAAATGCAATGAACATATACAAAATTCACCGAGGTAACGTTGAATATTCATGGGTGGACAAGACAGTCGTATATCCACAATTAGATCACTCTATTTTGATTTAATTTACAGACGAACGAATAGAGTGATAGATACAAAACCCCATTTAGGCAAGTAAACAATACAGCAACAGACAGAGATAGTTGCCTTTAACGAAAGTGACATGTGCATGCGCAACATGTTCGTTTGCAAGTAGCAACCATCAGCAAGTGCAAAAGGTTTCCTCCCAATACCCATCCAAATTTCCAGCCAAGGGCTGCAGGGTCAATACATGGCGATCAATCATTCCCACAGTTTGTTCAGTACACCCCATGAAAACAACAAGAACATAACCAAAGCGGACAACAACCCATGGTTCGTAGTATGAGTAAAAAATCGTTGTGGCATGTTGTGAAAACTTCGGTTGATGACCAGTGAAGTAACATGTTAGTTGTTTTTGACAAAGTGGAATTACGATGAATGCATAGGCTACTGATCATGATTAGTTTCAACGATTTTGAACCAATAGATGTTGATCATCAAAAAGCAAGTAAATGTTCATCATTCCAAATCTTCTTTACTGTATAGATAAGTGAATGCTGGCACCCTGCCAAGGAAGGGTTCATTATGGTCCATCATGATGGGTAGCTCCGATCAAGTGCAATGACGGATGGTTGTTATCATGGTGGTTTTTCCAAACATAGAAACCGAAACATGTTTGTTCAGACTGCAGGAGCTGGGTAATACAATAGTTGTATAGTTAACAATGACTTGATTTTCGCTATCAACTCTGGGAGAGTCGATAGCGCTAGTTAATGTCAACCAGTGGTTTATCCGACCACTACTTGATGATATCATCAATAGTTGGTTTATCGTTCTTGATTAGTCATCCACTAGTGGCTTGTCTATTTAGTATTGACTATCAGCCTATCCAGTAGTCTGAGCTAGTCAATGTCATCAATGGCTGAGAATCATCATGAATTAACTGATTAACAATCATGATTGGTTGATTGATTGATTGATTGATTGGTTGATCGGTTGATTGATTGGTTGGTTGATTGATTGATTGAGTGGTTATTCCACCATTTGTCCACTGCTCGTGGCTCATCCACCACCCATTATCGACTACCATGATTAACCATCATCAAACAGTATAAGATCATTTTAATCATCAATGAACAAGGTTTAAGCATTATAGAACCATTGTCCACCAGCAGAAAACCGTTAGTCACTTTTTAATAACCACTATTAGCCACTATTAATCACTTTTAATCACCACTGGTAGTGAATCACAGCAATTACTATTAATCATCACTATCATGAACCATTATTAGCCTCCTTTAATCGCTATTAATCACTACTGTCACTGTTAATCATCACTATTTACCATTATTAGTCACTATTAAACATTATCCACCGCTATAAATCACTATTCACCACTATTAATCACTACTAACCACTATTAATGACAACCACTGTCTGTTAATCATCACTATGTTTCATCACTATTAATGACTATTAACCACTATTCATCATTATTAATCACTATTAACCATTAGCTGTGATCAATATGAACCACTGGTTGTAGATCACCACTATGGTTCATCGCTATTAGTCATTATTAACAAATAGTAATCACCACTTTGAATAACAACCACCAACTATCATTAACCCCTCTTAACCTCTTTTAATCATTATTAATCATTATTAACCATTCTAAATAACAATCACTATTAATCATCATTATAAATAACAACCACCAAGGTTTCATCCATCACAGCTCTGCTTGTTATCTCCGCGTCAGGCATCAACACCTGGGCGGCGGAGATGGACCTGGCAGCCTTCGGGAGTCAGGTGCTCCGCCAGCGCTCCGCGCGCAGCTGTGGGGGGTACGGCGGTACGGCGGTGGGCAGAGGGTCCACCCATGCCGTAGGCCGTAGGAAAACATGGGGAAACATGGAGAAAAACATAGGAAAAACCATGGAAAATCATGGGAACATGGGAAAACCCATAGGAATTCACATGAATAGTTGCAAGAGTCTACTTGTGTCTTGGGTTGCCTTTTGGTTTCTGTCATAGTCCATGGGAATCATGAGGAACAAAGTCAACTGGCACCAGCCTCAGAGCCGGATCGCAACCTGCTTCGGTACGGCAGCAATGGGACTTGGCTTTCCAAGCAGGTTTCGAGCGCATCTGGTCCAAGAGAGCTTGAGGCAGGCGGAAGGAGCCCGTGGCAGCAAGATTCGTTGCGGGGACTTGCCGAAGAGAGGAGTTGCGCCAGTACCCCATGCAAACCACAGGGCCTGCGCGCTGAAGCAGAAACCAAAGCTGAGCTCGGGGCAATGGTGAACCACGGACCGTGGTTCAGAGACTTGAAACTCGCAACCAGTTACCATAGAGGCTCAGCAACCAATGGGAGATCAGGGCCGGTGGGTTCAAAGCATTTAAAAACCGTAGCTCCAGAGGGTTTTGTAATCATCCCTGGTGCTTCCAGTTTCCATTTGTTACCATGAAATAGGAGGTAACCAACCCCAGTTACGACTAGCTGGTAGCAACCAGAGCCGGTTTTCTACTATTTCAAGACACTTGGAAGCATAAGGAGTGATAATGTTAGCAAGAAACAGTTACCCTTGGCCCCCAGTTCATCAGTATTTTTGCAGGTTATTACCCATATTTTGGAGGCCTTATTATCAAAAAACAATTAGTTCTGAACCCTTATTGACCACCTATAAGGGGTAATAACTAGTTGTCAGTAAGGGTTGATAGTCATGAATTATAAGAATATCCCAGTTTTCATCCATTCTTGGGAATAAATCACGCATAACTGTGGGGTTCTCTTCATGATTTGAGAAAAAACCCTAGAGTAGTTGTTTAGCCATTATTGTTGGTTATTACCCCCTATCATTAACCATTTTAATAACTTTAAAACTCGTATCCACCAGTATCCCCATGCATGTTGTTGTTTTATGTTTATTAGCCATGTTAATTCCGTATAGAACCATCTGAGAAACAATTTTCAACGCTTTGTAACGCCTGTTTACCACTACAATCCCCCAGGCAACCATGATAACCCCTTTTAACCATTAAACATTATAACACTATAAACCCTGATCAAACGGCTACAAACCATTCAGAAACCCTCAACTACCCATGTAAAACCACTTATCAACCACAAGAAAACCTTTTTAAAACCTTTGTTAAGCTGTTAAACCCATTCAAAACCATTGCTAAACTTTTATCAGACCATTTTTAACCACTATTGAATCACTATAACCACTTTTTCACCACTGTTAAATCACTATAAAGCCACTCTTAACCACTATCAAATCATCCATATGGCTGTGGGTCAAAACCCCGTACCCCTGGTTCCCCTATCAGTAACCATTGTTTTCCCTTATTATTGTTGGTAAATCCTCCATTAGTTGGTTGATTAATATTGACCCATAGCCACATTGACCATGCATTCCAATCATCGCTGCGATGCGTTTCTCCAGGTGCCTCAAGGCCGTGGTACACCCAGCGACGGCAGCACCACGCATGGTGCGCGGCGTGTGGCAACGGTGGAGACGGGGTGTACGGGGTGCAGGGCGGTTACATCAGATGTGGTCAATCAGTGGTGAATTCACAGAAATTCAAAGGAAAACCATAGGAAAACCCTAGGAGACCATGGTCAATCAGTGGTCAACTCACGGAAATTCCAGGTTGATGATGGTTAGATAACTGGTTAACTGATGGTTAGTTGATGGTTAGTCGATGGTGAAATAGCGGTCAATTCATGGCTAATGATGGTTTAATGCGTGGATAACTGATGGTTAGTAGCTGAAAACATGGGTAACTGGCCATGCTTGATGCCGGTTCATCAGCGCTATGACCAGGATCAGATGTGCAACACAAGGCTCAAGTGATGCTCAAACCCCAGCTGTAAGAAGGTCGGTGATTTTTCCTTCTTGGTACACTCTGGTGAACTAACCTGGCAATGGGAAGTCACCATTTTTTAAAGGAAACCCTAGGAAATCAGCTCTAAAAAGGTGGATTTTCCATTGCCAGGTTAGTTTACCAGAGGTATTGATCAGCCCATTCTCCTGGAGATTGGCCAACACATGTTTGGAGATTTGCCAACCAAACTTGTTTTTTGAGTAGCAAACATTCGGAATTACACAATAATTATACAGTGTGAAATGGCACATGGCTACTAAGTGATAGTCAACCGTCATTCACCATCACTTAGCATCATTAACCACCGCTTTGCATCATTTACGGTGCAGTTTGCTGTGTTGTAGCAATCGAATGAGCGAAAGAAAACTCCATGGCGGAGACGATTGATGTGGATGTGTACAACTGGTGTCCCACCCAATCCCTAAAAATCATCGACGGAAACCATCGTTCTTCCGGGGAAAATGCACTTACCTATACTAGGAGGGGCCCCGTACTTCGCTAAGCAGCTTTTCAACTTGCTAGTTGGCCAGCGTATGTACAGTAACTACCACTTATGGATACTTATGGTACATATGCAAGTTCTAGATCAGTTCAATGGCTTATCGACAGACTTATAACAAGGGGGGCCTACCTGGTGCTTAGAAGGGAGATGAGTGAATGATCCATATTTCCAATGGCTATTCTGGGTCATTCCCGCATTCCCTTGTGATTAAGCACCAGCCAGTTTTTAGATCCAATTTGCATTTATGGATATGATGATCCTAGTGCTGCAAGTGAAAAGAAACACGGATGTTGGAGGCAGTATCTACATCTAAAGGTCTGGGCTTTTGACTTCGAGTTGTGAATTGTCGACAAGATAAATGTATGGATGATGGGATGTTATCGTCCATTAGATTCTATGGATTGTAGCAATGGTTCACATATGATTCAGCATGTGGAGACCCACACTGGATTCTCAGCTGGGTTTATAACCATGGGTAATTGCGCTATAAGGTAGCTTATAACCCCTAGAAACCATGACTAGTGACCACTTACTAAGTGGGGGTGCACATCCAAGTAGGGGTTTTATAGGGGTTATCAATTATAACGGACTATATTGACCATGTTTTTTTGGTGGATTTTACAGAGTTGTGTATGGGTTATAACTAGGTTGGAATATTGTGGTTTTTCAAAACAGGAGTGCCCCCAGTTTTCATCCAGTTTATTGACCCAACCGTTTTTTGGGTTCCCTATTCTATTTTGAGACACGCCCACGTAGATAGGTTTGAAGCTTTGTGGCGTTTTTTTTTTCATAGTACAGTATGTGTAATGAAACAACGGCTCCGGTTGTAAGGACAAAATGTCATTAACCTCTTTTTTTCTGAAGTTTCGACTTCACGCTGTGACTGTTGAGTCCGCATACTTGTTGTAATGACAGAAAAGGTCAATCACAAAAAATCATTTTAGGGTATACTTCCAGCAAAGTTTCCGCCACAATATGCACGCACAGCGGCAGGTTGGCGCGCGGTGGGCAACCAATGTGGTGGCCCCAGAGGAGGTTGGAACCAAGTTTATGGTTAAGTAGGTTACCTGGTGAGTTTCCAATATCCAATTCGATCCACAGCGGGCTTTTGAAATGTAAGATGAATTAAGTTGAAACTATTCCCATATATTTGATGGTTTCTCAAAATAATAAGGGACCCCCAAACTTATGGTTGGTCTACTGCTAGACATTAGAAATTGACTGGATGATTTCGTGGTCCCCTTTTTTTGAGAAACACAAATTACAGTAATTGCAATCAAGTCACCGGTCGTTGTTCAGCAAGTGACTAGAATATGTGTTCATTTCTGATGCGATGAGGGCAACCTGTAGCAGTTGGTTTATCACTACGGCATGCTCGTATCTCATTTGTGCATCTATATATGCGTATATGTATGTATATATATATATTTATTTATTTATTTATGTTTATCTCAGAACATGAGGAATGATGTGTATAGAAGTGTTTGAAATCTGAATTTATCAATGTTTATTTGGTATGTTTATATGATTAATGACAATTGTTATTGTTGGATGGATTGAGAGGGTACCCTATTCTCAGAAACCACCATATCCCTATCGCTGTCATGGAAAATGTTTACATCCCACCTAAAGAGCACATATCTATTGCTGAATCATAAACGTATATCCCTACTAGTGATAGTCAATGAACACCACTTATTGGATGGTCACCATATTGACTCATGCCTATATTGAGTATTAGATAGTTGTTGCGAGGTTAACCCAGATATAAGTAGGGGGTGTTTGAGGAAACCTCCATTTAACTCTGTGACTTTCAGGGTAGCTCAGTGATTCTGGATGGGTGTACACCAATTCCGGATGGGTGTACACCATACATGAATGATTTTGATGGTGCACACAAAGGAAGATACTGACGTAACTTGTTGAAATGACCCACTATTTACAAGTCTTCGCCAACTGATTACCATCAGTATTTTCCCTGATCAACCGTTATTCACCTTCATGAACCATAAAACCGTACAGGGATGATCGTGGTCCCACTCCCCATCTAATCGCGCGTCAGTCTGACGGAGAGCCAGATCAAATCGACGCAGTCGGCCCTCGATGGACAACCGGCGGATTTAATCCGCATGATCCTCGCCGGCGCCGCAGAAGCGGTGGAGCAGTCTGTGACCAGGAGCCTGAGCAGCTTCTGGCGCCGCACCCTCACCCCCGCATTTCAAAGGGACC
>VSDK01027227.1:322146-369264 GCA_009767595.1 Symbiodinium kawagutii | reverse complement strand
ATTGCCATAGCATTGGCCATTGCCATAGCATTGGCCATGACAAAGCCGTTGTTCCCATGACAAAGCCGTTGTTCGCCCAGGTTTGGTGCCCCGGGCGGGCTGAGGAGACGTTTGGGGGGGGTTTGAAGCCGGCCAGCCGGCAGGTTTGAAGACCTTAAAAACAGATGCTACGGCCTTCCGAGCAGCCGTGCTGGCCATATTGCCATAGCATTGCCATAGCATTGGCCATTGCCATAGCATTGGCCATGACAAAGCCGTTGTTCCCATGACAAAGCCGGGCGGGCTGAGGAGACGTTTGGGGGGGGTTTGAAGCCGGCCAGCCGGCAGGTTTGAAGACCTTAAAAACAGATGCTACGGCCTTCCGAGCAGCCGTGCTGGCCATATTGCCATAGTATTGCCATAGCATTGGCCATTGCCATAGCATTGGCCATGACAAAGCCGTTGTTCCCATGACAAAGGCGTAGTTCGCCAAGGTTTGGTGCCCCGGCGGGGCCGTGGCCGTCCGCGCGCATGCGGCCATGGCATGAGCCAAAGCAAGCGCCTGGGCATGCACTTGGTGGTACGTGTTGCCCATGGCCGTGGCCGTCGATTAGCGAAAGCAAGCGCTTGGGCATGGCACTTGGTGGTACGTGTTGGCCACGGAATTGGGTTAAGTTACGCAATGCAAGCGCGTGGGCATGGCCTGGGTGGACATAGCTTTCGAAAGCAGCGGTGGGCATGGCCTGGGTGGACATAGCTTTCGCAAGCAGCGGTCCACACCTTCGGTGGTCCCAGGCGCCGCCCCTGCCTTGGCTACGGCAGGGGTCGGCGGATTTCTTGATATAACACTCCACTCAGTGTGGAAAACCATGTAGATAGCGGGTTGTGATTTACTATCAAATGTAGGAAGGTGAGTAACACGGACCGACCATTAGTTGTTATTTTTAGCCATGACCAGTTAAATCAACAAAGCTGACAACATCTTTTCAAGTGCACCAGCTAGGTATAGCGCAACAGCTGCGTTCTCACAGCCGCACAAAAGATGGCTGAAATATACACCATCAAAATGGCCACAACTGCTGTGATTCACATCACCTATGATTGGCAGGAACCCCAACAGCTGTGCAGTTGGATTTGCATCCGTTGCTGGGTACTAGCCTTGGTTATAGCGGGCCCAACTTTACGACCAAGTAGTGTCGTAGTTGTTGGTGGGTCAACCAGCTTATAACTTGGGGGTCCCACGTGTATCTCCATTTTTGGCTATCAACCATCATAGACCATAGCTACCAACCATCATCTCAACCTCAATTTAACGGAAGACCATAAAGCGATCATAAATCATCAACCATTTCTTAAGCCATGAAAATCTGATGATTTATGGTTTTTGGTAGCATAAATATGCATAAATCATCATTAACCATTTCCTTTTCTTAGCCATTAACCATTTCTTAAGCCAAAGAAGACTGGCAGGAAATGCCACCAGGAGCTGCTGCGGAAGGTGAACTGCTACGGCTTCGCGGCACGTCTTTGCGCTGCAGGGGTGGCCACGGAAGCATAAATCGCGTGGGGAGCGCACCCTTGGAGCGATCCAGCTGCTTGGAAGCTCAGATGTGGTGTCCAACTGCGCAATGCGCCAGGATAAGCACACGGGATAAGGGCTTCCTGGAGACCACGGCGTTGGCCGCCCGGTGCTTGCAGAGGCTGAGTCATTCGCCTTCCTTGAAGGTAACAACCGGCTATCCAGACTCCCTGGAAAGGAGGGATGAGTGAAGTCATTGTGGTAGAGGTGATGCTCTTCAATACAGTTCAACAATCAAGAACTCAACGTTTGAAAGGGATTCGCAACCCACAGGATTTTGTTTTCTGTTTGATTTTTGTCACGAATACCTTTAATTTGCTCTATGGATAAACGATTCAAAATTCAAATGATGAATCAGTCAATATGAGTAGAATCGAATCGAATCAAATGGGAACATTGTTTCAGCTCGTGAAATTGAAGTACGGTAAGTGAACGAACATTCGGTC
Source organism: Symbiodinium kawagutii (assembly GCA_009767595.1). Taxonomy (NCBI): domain Eukaryota; class Dinophyceae; order Suessiales; family Symbiodiniaceae; genus Symbiodinium; species Symbiodinium kawagutii. The sequence continues at coordinate 367,260 of VSDK01027227.1, read as the reverse complement.
AGCTTGTTTACATATAAAAATAGTGATGATACTTTAAATAATCAAACAAATAAAACTTGCATGTTCATTCGTATAGAAATACTGCAACAAATGATGATCTTGAATAAGTTATGTCCATATTTTGTTTAGATTTACATCCATGACAAATTCATTTTGTGAAACACATCATCATATTCGCCTTCATGACCATATGTAACGAACTTAGGAAATACAACCGACTGGCGGCTTTGCAACAGGGTCATCGTCACGCAACTAGTAAGCCCATTGCTCCTTAACACTTCCGAGTATTACGTAGGCGCTATTCCTTCAGTTAATGTTTTTCTACGTCCCAAGAATGAGCAACATATGCAGAGTCACCTACCCATGTTTCAGTACATTCGAGCATGACGTCCATTGTTTACACATGGTCGCACACATATGCACATATTTATGTATACAAAATTATGGATATCATATAGGTAGATACATATATTCATATATAGATGCACATAGATGTATATGAAATTAAATGCACACATCCTGCGTATGGATATTGATCTTGGGCTATGGTATGTCCATAGAACAAACACTTACAGTAAAGCAAAACATCATATACTTAAATGCTGGTTTCTCACAATAGGGGGTGCCACTAAATCATCCTGTATACCCACCATTTATAGTAGTAAATCTGCATTTTTTTTGAAGTCCCATGGTTTGAAAAACCACCAAATCTCTAATTATGATTTGTACTATGGGCCCCCAACCCTAAAAACGGTTGGCCTTTAGCTTCCAAAACATGAGAGCCTCGAAAGGATGTTCAAACTTAAGTGACTGTCGAAGCATCGATCGGGACGAAGAGCCAGGCCCGGGCAATGCGTGCAGGCTTATTGCTTGCTTCGGGAACGGAATATGCGTCGAGGCTGCATGCTCACGTCGACGACGCGATTAAAGATTTCCAGATCGTCAACAAATACCGAGCCGCATTCAACACCATCGCTGGCAAGAAAAGCCTTGCGTGTCATCGCTCGTGGCATCCGCGATTCTGACATGCCAGTGTGCACTGTCAGCGTCTCAGAGCAACTCTTCAATTATCGCCAGGTTATAATATGTAAAACCCAACTGTTTCGGATATAACTAACATTGGTTATGATTATATGAGCTACTGTATAAGCCTATAGGCATGATCGTTTTTGGGGACCAATAATGCTACCCATCATTTGCGACGCCCTGAGGACAATCCCACTTTCGCCCTGCAGCGTGCAGATGACGCGAATGCCGCTGGGTTTGCAGGGCAGGAGGGCAGGGCCTTTGCCTTGGCTTCACCAGAGTGAAGCCGTGGTGAATTCACCCGCAGTGTTGGATGAATCAACTTGGAATTGCTGGCTAATGATTGAAAGGGAACTGCCTTGAGCCAGGGATATCCCTATGCCTTTTGAATGGGGGTAAGGAGCTACCAGGAGTGCCCTAACCAAATGAGCAATGTCCAAAACCTCTCTTTACATGTTTCAATTTCCTCGTGTCATATCGTTGGCGCGTAAGTAAAAACTTGGGTTGCGTAAGGCCGCGTAAGCTCCCGCGTAAGCTTCTTGTTAAATGGCTCCCGCGTAAGCTCCCGCTGTGGAGGCGTAAGCACTGCGTAAGTGAACGCGTAAGGGGATTGATGCGACATGACAAGTTATTAGACCTTTTGGTCAAGGCTCAAATGGTGGTAAAACTTAAATGATGAGTTGATGTAGGTGGTTTCGTCATTAGTCATTAAAACTGATTAGTTTGACAATCCAATGCTTTTACGTGTTTTGCATGAGTTGATTTGAGTGCACTAATCTTTAATGGCTACCCTGGATTAATAAACCCTAGGTTTATTAATTGGGGGTATCCCCTAAAAGCCTTGGTTTTCCATTAGAATGGGAACCCCCCTAGTTAATCAACCAGGGGTTTATTAATCCTGGGTAGCCATTAGCCTTTAAAACATCCATCCTACATGAGCTTAAGTGGAATGGGGCCATCATGGGTCTCAGGGGCAACACGGAAGGCAAGGCGACAGTGGCGGTGATTTTCCCTAGAGCTTTGAGCCAGGAAAGGCACAAGTCCCGTTCATTGGTCAAGGTTGTGGTGTAAGCGGGAGTGGAATTTACTTGAATTGTTAATCCAAAGAGGCTGTGATAGATCATTAGCAATACTCCCATCGTCGTTGGGCAATCTAGTTTGTCAAAGCGTGTGTGTCCAATCAAATCTTTGTTAAACACGATGGCTGTGCTTTTGTTAGACAAGATACCATGTCCAGCTATTGAGGCATGTCAAATTCTGGATAAGATACGGCATTATAGTTTTACAACAGCTAGTATTTTGAGTGCATGGTTCATATTAAGTCTTTTTTTACATTTACATATTTGATTGCATACCAAAGGCATATCTATGTATGGGTACATATACATCCTTATTTTATGCACTCACACATGCTTTTGCCTGTGCATGCAGGTGCAACATGAACAACAACAATCTCCTCAATAATATAGATTGATCGTTCAAAAAATAGGGATTGCTTGGATGTGTACCGCCCATGGTTAGTTTCCTGGGCTAGTGAAGCCATGGCTTTACAGCCTGTAGGGTGGCTGGGTGAACCCCAGCTGTTCAGCACCCGGGCACTGGGGACAGCAGGATTCGCCACAGCCGCAGCGTGCCCCTTGAGGTGTGGACCGTTCACTATGCCAACATAGGCGTGGCACAGAGATCTTCAGACTTGGAGCTACTAGAGTTGATGAGCAGCTCCCCGTTGTGCTACGTAGGATTTCCGGTGATTTGCAAGGAGGATAGCGATGGATAGCTATGGACATGGTGGTTTCTCATAATAGGGGTACCCCCAAAATGGTTGATTTATTTTACTATGAATGGTTATTATTGGATGATTTAGGGGATCCCCTATGACTGCGAAAACACCCTATAGATGATCAATATATTGGATTATACATGATATATAATGCGGTTCTTGACTCAAAACTAGGATAGCCGTGGATAGCTGTGCATAGCTGTCGGCTATCAATGAGGACTGATTGTTTTTGTTCTTTTGTAAGGTGCAGGTCGCCGATGACTAGGATCACTGACATGGGATAGTGATTCATAATTACAAACAGTTTCCGCTGACTGTGGGAACACCACTTCCGTGACCTGATAGACTGGACGGTTTACTGCCATGAGCCTTGGTTTTTGACGAGATGAGTCTGTCCAGCTCGCTATGGTGGAACCTACGCACCATCCAACAAGAACCACTGTGTTCCAAGGGAAACCATGAGTTTTTTGGGGTAGACCATGCTTCAAAAACGAGCAGCTTCGGGATCCACCAGCAAGATCTGACAGGCTGACAGGCTGCACCCTGTGTCAGGTCACTATGGTTTGTTATACCATTGGTGAACGCTGCCCTGAGAGCCGAGCATGTTCAACACTTGGGGGCTATATCGCAAAGCAGAAATAATATGGCTATGGGTCAATATTAACAAACCAATAATGGAGGACAATAGCCGACAATAATAGGGAAAACAATGGTTAATGATTGGGAACCAAGGGTACAGGGTTTTGACCCACTGCCATATTGTTCAATTGATTCATAAAGCATTACATACCTTGCTAGCTGAAAAATAGACGATCAACAAATCACTTGATCAACCAATACAATCATGATAGGCCAAATATTGGTTGATCAACTAGATTTTTTTCGAAACTTGAACAAGGTTGCGCAGTCCACTTTTTTTGAACACCAAGCCTACTATTTTCGGTGGTGATCAATGGGACAACGAAGGTGTAAGCAACCTTTGGTTAGTCTAAGTTGTTTACTTGGTCAACTGCTGATTGTTGAAAACAATTCATTCCAAGTGCCTGAAGAGGAACCCGCCCAGCAGACCTGCCCCGTGAAACAACAGTTATTATAGTCGACATCCTCATATCGATGTGCACGGGCCGTGCCCCAAGTTGCTGCTTGTTTTCCTTTAACATTTGGCCATGCTCGTATGGTCTGCGACCCGAAAATCATCAGAGTGCCAGGTTTTGTTCTCCAGCTCATTGATAGCAAAACTACACCCGGAATGATTGAAAACCCACAGGTGACGTAGCAATGTTACACCAACCCCCGAAACATGAATTAGTTCATACAGGGATTGGCAAATTACTCAGCCCACATGCTTGCAATTTCCATGCAGACAGCACTGCCCAACTCGGAGCTCAGCAGACCGCACTCTTCTTTGATGTGGCCTTGCCCAAGACCAACGGGAGACTGCCCAGCCACTGCGGGAGTTTTTGATCAATTTTTTTTTTCAGCGCGACAAACGCAGTCTCTCCGACACGGCCCTCTGACGTGGGAGTCCGTGGGCGTCAAGACCTCCCGACCCATGAACCCCAACCTGAATTCGTGGGAGTGCTGCCTGCAAAAACATAAGTATGTGCTGGCCCTTGAAAACTTCGAACTCCACGGCGACATTTTGGATAAGCGCTTGGCGCTCGCAAAATCCAAGCCAGACACGTGGCAGCCATACATTGCTGCAATGAGCCCTGAAGCTTTGCAGCTGGCCTTGCAGGATGATGCCCCTGCTAGGCTGTGCGACTTGTTTGCCAAAGTGCGCGATGAGCAAGTGCCTTTTTTTTTAGCAATAGATTTGAGATGCCGTGGAAGGACAAGTACGCGCTGGGAACGTTGATGGTTTGCTCGGCTACAACCACAAACACACAAACATACATGCATACGTACATACACGCATACCTACATGCATACGTACATACATGCATACCTACATGCATACGTACATACATGCATACCTACATGCATACATCCATACATGCACGCATGCATACATACATGCATACATACATACATACATACCTACATACATACATGCGACCATTTTCTACATCCAAGTATAGTTTGGCCGGGCATTTGCGCAGGGCCTTGCCCAGGAGATCAGCATTAGTAGTAACCTTGTTGTGATCGAGGTGCTCAGGCATAGAGAAAAAAAACAACTCATTATCCGTTGTCAGTTGCGCAAAGCGTCCAAGGCACAGGGTTCCCCCCCCTCCTGGACACCTGGGACTCGCCTGGAGGCTTCCACCAGTTTGGAAACTTGAGGACAGCGCTGGGAAATCGGCCCTGCTGGTGAGTCGTGGTTGGCCCATGATCCAGGCACCGTGGTTGAGATCGGCTAGGACCTAGGACGGTGACTATGGGTGATGTTGCCTGTGGCTGATCAATGTCATCATATCCTTGAGTAATAAGCAATCAGATTACTCTCAACGATGATATGCTATTTTTTTTGATTGGCTGTGATCCGGTGATTTTGATTGATGCCATCAGGATTTTTTACACGGTTCATAGCAATTGTTACTATCCTAGAAGTCACCATCAGCATCAACTGAAAATTGTCAATATTTGCAATAAATCGCTATCAACTAACCATCACAATCATCCTAAGAAATTGTCGATGAGGTGTCCACGGATTATTTTTGGGGGGCTTAATGCCATTGTATAACAACCATCAATCTGGCTGGTGCTTGGGAGGGAGCGATGGGCTGAGCCGTTCGGGGTATCCCGGCCACTGGCCCTTTAGGGGGGGCGGTGCGAGGAGCGGCCCCCAGGAGTGGCCATTCACCAAATGGTTCACCATGGTTATACGCATACCGCCATAGGCTCGGTCAGCTCGGTGGTATGGACTGAGTTGGTGGAGTCATCCCTGCGAATCTCGAAGAATGTGACTTGCTGGTTGAAATTCACATTTCTATTTGGTGGCTTTGATCTGGTTCAAGCAGTGAAGACCAGAGTTTCTATGGCAATTACTGTACCTGCTGTGAAAACCTTACTAAGGCAACATCCTTCTTACAAAAACATCGAGAAATCGATGACTTGACCCACCTGCAGGTGAGCTTGCCATAGAATCGAGGCTGGATCTTTCGTGTTTCACGTAGCGTCCCAAATCTCCCGCGAAACCTCCCCAACTGAGCCCTCAGTTCGCTGTAGGATCCGCCGAGAAACACAGAAGTACCGCTTTTCCTCCGCAGCGGATTTGCGCTTCGCCTGATGTCGTTGCTCCCGGCATTTCTTAAGGGACAAACTGAAGGCTACCAGTATTACTTTTATGGTGTTATAAGGGATTATAGTGGTTCATGAGAGGGGATAATACTTGTTTTTCAAGGGAATCATAACCAGCACTAATGATAATGATTTTGTAGGGGATTCCAATGGTTAAGAACAGGGGAGAATAAACAACAATGGTTGGTGCTAGACCGGCCTCAACAAACAATCCAGCGGGCCCCAACTGTTGGTTTCGCCCGGCCCAGAGCCTTGTAGGGTGGAGTGATCCTGTGTTCCAAGCCAGCGCAAACCGCACTCAACAGGTTGCCATGCGTAAGGTTGACACCAGGGGCTTAGACCGCCAGAGAGCTGTTGGCTGGTTCCAAGAACCAATGGCTGAAACCAATGGTTAAGACGAATGGTTAAGACCAATGGCTGAAACAAATGGCTAGACCTATGGCTGAAATTCCAGTTTCTGTTCTTGGAATGATGGTCCCTTGTTTGACATATGTTGGTGACCAAAAGCGTTTGGTTGAACATTTGGAGTCAAAAGAATTCATCCACTACTGACTCTGGGGCCCTTGGAGGCGCATAGTCACCAGTAAAGCCATGGGCATGTGGCTTCATCCAGGCACCTTATAGGGCTAACAACCCTGGGCACCTCCGATCCCCGCGGCCAAGGATGTACCAATCCAACAATGCTGTGCTCGGGACTGGCCGTTGCCGTGCCGCGGGGGCAGAATTGGTTGCCACGAGTGATGGGTCATGCAGGTATACGTATTGCAGTATGCATGGGACACGGAGAGAGAGAGAGATATATATATATAATATCTATATGTTATATTTATTTTTTCTAATATTATATATATTTTTTAATAGTTGTTTATTTACATATTCAATATGCCCTTCATGAACTTCATAGAAGTGTTCACTGTAGGTGATATACCATCCTCGAAGAGATGTTCTGTCCAACTCGTGGCTGCTTTCCGGGTCGGGACCAGGAACATGAGTCAAAACCCTTAGTCCCCCTGGTTCTCCTATCATTAACCATTGTTTTCCTTGTAAAGTGGTTGGTTATACCCTCATTATTGGTTGGTTAATATGGACTCATAGCCATATAAACATACATAGCAATATGGTGGACATATAGTTTTGTTGGTCATTATCCCCCATGAAATTGGTTGGTCAAAGCCTTGACCCAGCTCGCCATATAGTTGGTATATCCACCACTATTGTTGGTGAACTTATCCCCTGTTACTAAGCATTCTCAACCAGCTAGAAATCACCAGCCAGGTTGATTCACTGCTTGACCCAGCTCGCCATATTCCCAGCCGCTCATCACAGCAGTCACCCCTTCCAGGTGTTCCCTCCATCGGCCTGGCAGGATCATCTCGGACGTCAGCTGTCAGCCCCAAGTGCTCTCCGCATCCACAGCCAAAGCGGTGTATCAGGCGCGACCTGTGCGGAGTTCCCGGAGGTGGCCAGGGGTCTTCAGAGGCCAGGAGCCAACAGGAGTAAGCAAATGGTCAACATGAAAATGGCCACCAGGAGTGAGCTGATAAGCTGATTTCAAGATTCATTTTCATGTTCAACACCTGGGGGATGATGGCTTCACAAGCATTTGGGATGGGTTGTGACCACTAACCAGAGAAGTACACGTAGATACAGACAGGCTTGTCAATTGGCATGACCAGAAACCCAAACAGATGGATTTGCTGAAGTAAAATGTAGATTCTTGGACTTGGACGGCTTTTATGTGCAATTTCATCAGTTTTGGTCATTTTTCATGGGGTACTGCAATTTCAATCCTGTTTGATGCCTGTATCTACTTGCGAAGCCACATCTTGGAGTGACACGCCAGGTAAATGGCTGGTCAGCCTTTTGTATGCTCTGGGAGTTCTGCATCTCCATCTGGTAGACTCGCCTTGGATTTAAGGGGCACAACCCAGCTTCTTAAACATGTTCTTCATCATGGTTGCATCCTGCTACCTCAGCTACACACCGATGTTTGGTTCACCCAAGCATCCGAAACATGTCATCAGCTGGCTGGTTGGGAAGGAGCTGCGGCTCCAGGGGTGCCCGGGCCGCCCTGTGAAAGGTGAGCCGTCACCAGCTGTGGTAGTCAGGGAAGAGCCATTCCAACCTGCCTGGGCACAGGATTTGCACTTCTTCTTCCGCACAGAGCAAGAGGCAGCCATTCATCGCTGGTCGTAGCCTGGCACCACTCTGGCACTGGAAAATGACCAGCTGGTCAAAGCTTAAAAACGATGGGTCGTTCATTGGCAGATTGAAGTAACAGATGGTTTTGCAACTGTTTAAGGGGTGTTCGATTCTGGAAATGCGGAAAAAACAAGTCAAACGTGAAAGAGTTTTCGCGATGCAATCTAGCAGAGCAATCCATCTGATTAAGATTATGTCGTATACATAACACGACCAGGAGGTATTCGCCAAGTGAATGATCATGCTGTTTGAAGCAGCAGCATTGACCATTGACCGTCACGTAGCATTGGACATCATGGCTAAGCATCACTAGCCATCATGTACCATCATTTTTCCTCGTTGACGGTCAGCAACCATCACTGCCAAAGTGAGGTACATTTAGTATAATGGTTGGTTCAATGATGAATTGTTTCTAAACGTTGCAATCCAATTAATGACTCAGCAACCAGCATTGTCAAACCGTTCGTGAGTAAGTGTGTCTTGGACATACAGCCATTCAGTTGGAGAATCATGAGTGACATAATCCATGAGTGGTGTGCGAAAGGTCTGATTTTTGTTCCGCTTCCAAAATCCCAAGGCTCAAACTGAGTCTTGACCGTCATTAAGCAGGTGAATCAGGATAAACCATCACTAGCAATCATCATGCATCATGAGACAAAATTAATCATCAATTCATCATTGAACCATCAGTCGCTGGCAGTCAATCACTTGCCAATGCATCATTGAATCATCAATCACTGGTATATCGCTGATAATCATCCTTCCGCCAGCCGTTGAGCCGAAACTGTTCGAAAATCGAACCATGCGGCTGACTGTGGTGAATCTCACCGGGGACACCTTGCTTGAGGAGGAGCCGCGCTGGTGATGGTGCTGGTGCTGAGAAATTGCGCCAGATGATTCATAGGAATTGGTTAACCAATCAAATATATCCAAATATCATAAAATATCCAGAGAAGTGCCTCATTTATAGATAATTTACCATCATGTATGGTGGTTTGCTGCACTTTTTCCAGTAATTAAACTGGTTGATTCATGCTTAAAATTCATTGATGATATCGTTTAATGTTGGTTCAAAAGAGTTCGTTATTGTTTGATGTCGGCCGATCATGGTGAATGCACCATGATTTAATGAATACGACCATATATCCACGGATCATGGTTGAGCCCATGCTGGTTGATGTAGGATTGAAGTTTCATGGATACCGCGGTGAGGTTGACGGATACTGTGGCCAACAAGTTTAGGTGATGACGCCTTCTGGTGGTCGAACAGCAGGCTGACGCAGTCGACAGACACAGTGGTGAGTTGCTATTTGCGTTTAGATGTCTGGTAGTTGTTGATATGTGGCTTGTGGTTTTCAATATGTGCTATTTGTCCTAGTAATCTGTTTGGGTTTATAACTAAGTTGTAACCATTAATCATTGATGAGTCAGAATAGAAAATGATAATTTCTAGTAATTAGTTGGTGTTTCATGATTGGTGGTTGAATACCAGTCCATGAAGCCACCCTGACAGTATCCAATAGAACTCATCCACAAAATGATGAAGATGTTGCCTGGTGGGTGGTGTCAAACAGTATCTATTTTCCCTAGTATTAACAAAAGGTTTGTTGGTTGACAAATATTTTTCGTAGGGGTGCTTCAACCACCAACCAGATGTTGATGTTGACGATTGTTGACATTTAACCACTACTAGTTGACAAAGCTTGCTATTGGTGGTAGCTGATCCTAGCTGATCGCATAAAGTAGTACCAAGCGATTGGTTTTTAACTACCCTACCTTTCCAGATGCCTATATGATAAGCAACCATCCCTACGCCAGGGGTTCCCACCAGGTTACCTACGATAGAGGTAACTGGAAGGGTAGGGTTAAGCAATTGATACTTGCTGTGATTGGCTTGGTATAGAAAATCCTGGCCAACACGAATCCACCAACACTGGGCACGGGCTACAGGGCGTTTTTGGGACATCCTAAAGTCATTAATGGAATGTAGCCGTGGTGTTCATGATAGGAAATGTTGATATTGACCGTGGTTGTCATCATGGTTCTTTGATGTATACACTTCAAAAAATAAAAAAATGGTGATTAATTATTCAACATCAATAGAATTGTTTCGATGGCTTCTTCAGGCTGGTCATATTTGCTGGTGAATTTGAAATACACTATTGGTGAAAAATGATTTGTTTAATCGCTACCTATGATTTCATTGTATACAGGGCATATGTCAAGCTAACCAGAAGACGAGGTCAAATCAAGCAGTATGAATCTAGTGCTGAATTAGTATAAGCGTATAGTCGCATGGATTCCCATGGCCAATTACCCGCAAACAACTGGTACACTGTGCGGGATGAATGTAAAGACTAAATTTGCAGGTTGTTTCTACATGTTTGGTGACCTTCAATAGTTCCTGTAACATGGAGAGTGAACAAATCCGTTCAGTTCTTGAAAGAAGAAGAAGAAGAAGAAGAAGAAGAAGAATGTCTCGCATAGCAGCGACAACACAGAACTCCATGATCACCAAAAACCTTGCTTTTTAGCATGTGTGTGTGTGTGTTATTTACATGCATTTTTGGATTGCTGATGGATTTTAAAAGGGTTTTCGATGGTCTCCTATGCTTTCCAGTGGTTTTCCAGTGGTTTTCTATAGTTTCTCCACAGGATCTGTGGATGGCGCCTCCACTTCTCGCCACGGCGCTACTGCAATGCCTTGTCCCAAGCGTGAGGACCTGGAGACAGTGAACTGCACCGAGATCTTAACGAAGCTGACGGGAACCAGTTGTCACCTGACGGCACCATGGGTGGCTGGCCGGGGTCGATGCTGGGCCGTTTGTGGATGGCGCGGCTGTGATTCAGCGATGTTGATTCACCAGATATTTAGGTGTCGCCAACCAGTAATGAGCCAGCAACTATCCACCAGGAACCCGTTATTTACCCTGAATTGATCGGTGATGAAATGTGATTAAGCATCAGGAGCTACACTCTCCGGCACCGCAAAGCCGAAGAGGATGTGAGGATCTGGTTGCGCCACCCGCGCGTTTCACATCTGATGAACGCATTGGGATATTCGTCCACCCGGCGATGCTGTTGACCCGCACAATCAATGTGACCACAGCAGCCATAGGTTGGTTCCAGGGTGTGAAGTAGCTAACCCAACTGATGATGTTCTGTCGTTCACCCTGTAACTCTCCCTGCTTTTCATGGACAAAATGTTTATGACAACAGCAAAGAACAACCATCATCGACCATCATTTTCTCCATGTCTTTTGGCTCTACTCCGCCCTCATTCACATGAAACACCACTGCTGGGAAACTCTAAAAGGAAGTAAATCCCAGACATGCTGGCCGCATCGGCGGTCAACCTTCTTGGCATCGAGACTGCCGGGGTTCCTCATCGATCTGCCGCTTACAGTATTCACTCGTATTTGCAGGCGTATGCCACTACTTTTGTTTAGGAGCTCCAAAATTTTGCGTCACAGAGTACCACATTTAGAGCAACAAATCATTGTCTTCCAGAGCCACTGCCTGCTGCGAACGGCCTCGGATGGCTAGCCATGGTGGCAATGCTGAGGATCATCGAGCATCAAGCAATTGTTGTCCTGTGGTGCAACAGAAAAGTGCAATGACAGATGTATCCATACATCAAGTGAGCAACAGCTCTTATTTACAAATGAATTGGTTAGTCTTCGGGTAGGAACACCTGTGAATTGAAGTCAATCGAGCCAGACAATCAATAAAATCCATCACTCAAGTATTTTTGTTTGCTTTCTTAAGCACATCATGTATGGACAAGTCTATTTTTCACCGCAAGCTCCTGTGGGTTTTGAGCTGTAGCAAGTGGCTCGGTATCAGGTTTCGACAAGTTGTTGCTGGACGGCACCACGGTCTCCGGCGATGTGGAAGTTCCAGAGGGTACCTGGGAGAATGATGGCTGGTTCGTAGCTGGATTGACATGCTGTATTTGGGATGGTTGCTTAGCTTGCGCAGTTTTTTTCACAGGGGTGGTTGAACCACCAGATGGTTTAAAAACGCCTCGGAGGATCTATCACCCTGGGGTGATCGATCACCTAACATCCGCATGTTCAACAGGAAAGCTATCGATGTCCTGGTTTTCCACGCAGGCAGTGTCTCAGAGGGCAGTGGAGAATGATATCCAGCTTATGAACTTGAGATGAATGGTGGAACAATGATGGAATAATAATCCCTTCCCCCTATTACTAAACCCTCCCCCCAAGGTGGTTTTTTATATTAGGAGGGGTTTAGTAATAGTAGGAAGGGATTAATCATCCACTGCCCTTGGATTAGATTTCTCAGAGGGCAGTGGATCATTAAGAATGATGAACTCCAAGCCACAACCATGTCATCACAAGCTACGACCCACCATTTTCCATTGCTGCAGCGAGTCACAATTCATAGCAATGATAATTGCGCTCATAGAACTGATAAAACCAATGATTCGACTAGACCCAGCTTTTCTCCCGCGTTTGTGAGGTAATAGCCAGTGATTTGAATACTCTCCTGGCGAACGCAGGAGTATTGTTGTATGGTAGCTTGTTGAACTTAGTAAGGCTTGACCAGTTGCAATGATCACTCGCCGATCCACATATGCTACACCATAGAGCAAGCGGGAAGTCTCATGTACAAACCATATCTATAGAATGATCATGGATAACGTCAGTCCTGGTCGATTGATAGAATCGAAGGGCTCATTGCATCAGAATGGGTGGAATTCCAATGGTTATACCAATGAAATACCAATGATGCCACTGGATCAATAGCCTATGAGACCAGGATGGTCGATAGAATGACGGTCAATCCTGGTCGATTGGTTGACATGGAATAGCCATGGATCAATTTGGCTGCCTTCATGGTGTCCATTGGTATCCCTTCATGGTGCATTGGCATCCATTGATATTCCATTGGAAAATTGGTAAATGACTCTGAATGGGTGGTATTTGGGTATTCCAGTTGGTATTCCTGGTATTCCATTGGCATTGGTATTACATTGGTATGACTAGTATCAAGTGGTATTCCATTCAGAGAGTGTTCAAGATTCCATTGGAAAATGGACAACGATTTCATTGTAAAATTGGATTTAAATTCCACTTGAGTAGCCAGTGGAATACCAACGGACAGATATCAATATCCATGCTAAATGAATGGTATCCATTGGTATTCCAGTCAGAGAATGAGCGAATTAAGAGCTGGATGGGTTTCCCTTAGGTATCCTTCATTGGTATTCCATTGGTATCAACCATTATCAACCAATTATTCACCAACTGTACAATCTACTGTAATTTCCCAAGTATCAACCAATTCAAAACCATTAGTATTATCAATGATTGATAGTCAACCATTATCAACAATTATTTCCCAATTAGCAACCATTATCAACCAGTTATTAAACCATTATCAACCAGTTAACAGAATGATTATTAAACCAATGATGAAACCATTATTAATCATTATTAACCATCATTATACAACCAATTATTCACCAATTATCAAATCATTATCAACTAATGGTTCGTAATCAACTATTGGCTAATTATCATTATCAAATCATTATCATTACCAAATCATTGAACCATTATTAATCATTATATAACCAATTACAACCAATTATTCACCAATTATCCAACCATGATCAACTATTGGTTAATATAATTGATTTAATGATCATTGGTTGATTAATAATTATCAATTATCATTGGTTAATTATCATTATTTATCATCAAATCATTATTAATCATTATCATTATCAAACCATTATTTTTATTAAACCATGATTGACAATTATCAAATCATTTTCATCATCATCAATTAGTCACCCAATGATTGATGCTTTCCCTCGGGGCGGCTCACCCGCTCGCCACAGCCAGGCACCGAAGCAGTGACGTTAACGTTGGTGCGTCCTTTGGCGTTGCGTTGCGTAGCGGGGCCCGGGGGAATCCCGAAATGGAAGTGATGGGTGATGATGCTTAGATGGATAAGAACTATATGGTTAATAGTGGTTAATAATATGGGTTAACTAGTTAGTAGTGGTTAATTCGTGATAGTATGGTTAGAATTAGTGGTTTATAATGGTTACTGGTTGACAATTGAGAGTTATTTGAGGGTTCGTAATGGTTTCAACATTGGTTAGTAGTGCTTAATGATAACATGGTTTGAAACAATGGTTGGTAGTGGTTACTGATGGTACATAATGTTGTTTAACGGTTAATAATGGCTAGGAATGGCTAACAATGGCAAATAATTGAGAGTTATTTGATGGTTCGTAATGGTTAATAGTATTGGTTTGTAGCGGTTAACGAAAGTATGGTTAGAATCAGTGTTTTACAATGGTTTTTGGTCAATAATTGAAAGGAAAAGAGTGGCAAGTGCAGAGATTGAGGTGGAGAGTGGACCAGAGATCAAAAGGAGGAAGGCGGAGCACAAGGCCGCATCGATGTGTATCTATTGATTAGGTTGTTTAACCCATTCGTCAAGCAAATTTAGCCAGCTATTGTATGTGTTTCGTATGACTTTGATGGAGACGTGACTGAAATCATGGTTCATTGTTGGTCAGTACAATTTCCCTTTTGTAATGTCAATCATTGACGGATTTTTGGTTTTGCCAACGTGGTTGATCATTGTCAATCAACGTGGCAATGTAATTCTAACCCATGGTATCTCAGTCAGTCATAATTGAACATGTTTGTTGTTTCGACCTGGGAGTTTTTTTTGTATTGTTTACAAGAAATCTGTAGCAGGTGATGTATGTTGCTTTACCATATGTCTTAACTATGACTGATTGATACATGGTAAATTCATGGTTAATCATTGGTTGATTGATGAGTTTCAATGGCTATGCAAGAATTCTAAACATGATGAAGCGTGTGATCATCGTGTGATTAACCATGGATTCCCTTCGATTGGAGGTTAGCATCCAGGGGAATCGCAAATGTTGCAACTTTCACCATGGTTACTGTATATGTAGGAACAACTACTTGATAGGACTTACAACCAAGGTCATATCATAAATATTCTAGGAAACTAACCCCAACTTAAGTTAGTTAGAAATGAGAAACCAGCTTATCAATGAGAGTTTTTTAAACATAGCGTAGCCCTAAAGCATCTAGTATTAACAAATTATGGTCTATAGTTGTAAGCCAACCTTTTTTGGGGGGGTTCCCTATTTGGTTTATAATTATTGGGGGGTTCCCTATTAACAAATTGTAGTCTATAATTATTAACTAGAATCTATAAACATTGGCACCATTTGGTTCCCTATTTTAAGACAGCACCAAATGGTGGCCACCACGGGCCCCACCATTGGTTCCGAGCTGAACCATGACGAGGCTCTGCCGCGAACTGAGGCGTGGATCTTGGCATCTTGCGGGGCCTCGATGAAGAGATCTTGAAGGTGCCGAAGCAGTGGATCAAAAACCAGCAGTAGGTTGGTTGGTTTGTTGGTTGGTCAGTTGGTTGGTTGGTTGCTTGGTTGGTTGGTTTGTTGGTTGGGTGGGTGGTTGGTTGGTTGCTTGTTATAATTCACGGCTACAATAACAGAGGTTAGGAACGGTAGTAGTTGTTAATTGATTGCCAAGTGATGGTTTATGCTGCGAAACAACAGCTAATGGTGGATAGCAATAGTTGGTCAATGTTGGTTGCTCATTATTGAAAACAATGTTCAATCATGATTCTTAACATTTGGATAGCTACGTGTTACGTTGACGAACTGTTGGCAACGGTTCTCTTGTCTTGTGCCTTGCTGCCATAGTCATGTTTACAACTCTGTTTCATTGCAGGGAATAATCATCACCAATGTTATATGAACAGTACATCAGCTTTGATGAAACGTATCATAAATGATCTGTTGACTACAGTAAGGTTCCATTGTTATCTTGTATTGAACCATCCATGTAGCTATGAAGTATACTACACTATGATTAGCGAACCGCTTCATATTATTTGGTTGAAACGTTGGAATGGGTAGTCCAGGGCAACCATATTTCATATTGGGTAATGATAGTGGTTCATCACTAGCTCTCATTAATGCTGATTTAGAAACTAGCTGGGTTATTAAACTGCAATGTGATTTGAACCAACTAACCAGCTACTATCATCATCATAGGGGTTTCATGGTTTCAACCAGTGAACTGGGATTTTTTTCCCAAGAGAACATTGTTCTACAGAGTCACCGAAGCATTCACTGGTTGTGGGTCAACAATATGCTTCCCGTCCCAAAAAGGGGTAGGGTAATTAGGGTAGCATCCCATCCCAATAAAGACTAGTGACTGGTCATTTATGGGGTGTCCACTAGGGCTATATACTATTGACAGACAGCTCACTGAAAATGGTTGATTGTGGTTGATGTCAACCATGATCAACCGACATCAGCCACAGGAACACAAGAACTAGAACAGTTTTTGAGATCGTCATCAGTTGGTTTACCACTCAGCAAGCTTTCCTTCCTTGCGTGAGAACCAACCAATGGTGTTGCTTCTCACCCCGAAACCTCCTGCGATTCTTCATGAAATAGTTTTCCAATGTTTGATTTCTTCTAGTAACTGTTAATCAATAAACATTGCTTATTCAGAATCATTACCATTAAGCACCCATTGTGTAGTCAACAATTCGAGTCAACCATTGGCTACTAACAATAATCATATTAACAAATAACAGTTAAGTCAACTATTGGCTACTAACAGTTGAACAAGTGTTTGACTTCAACAGCCATAGTTGAGTCAACACTTCAAGATACCGACCCTCACCTTGGTTCCCCACCTTGCGCAGCCACCCGCCCTCCCGCAGTTTCCCTGGCGCCACCGGCACTTCCCCAGGTACTGGAGGACTTCGGTGCCATCCAGGAGGTACCAGCGCAGCTGGCGGCGTCGCACGGCCAGTGCCTCTCCATTGCGAAGCGGAACGGCGAGCACTTCTCGGGAGGAGGCTACACGGCACAGATGCTGTGGGAGTGAGTGGTTAGGGTTGGGTGGCTGAGGTTGGCTAAGGTTGGTTGAGCTTGGTTCAGGTCGTTTGGTTGGTTCTTGCTGCTTGGTTAAGGTTGGTTAAGGTTGGGTCGTTGGTTGAGCTGGTCGTTTGGTTGTTTCTTGCTCCTTTTGATGATACTTAAATTAATGATTGCTGGCACGTAGAAGCAATTGACTATTCATCAACTAATCCACCCAAGCAAACATCAGATAGCTGCTGGCCCATGGTTATTAATTCACCAGCGATTCATGATGATTTATGATAATTCACGGATATCCAACTCGCGGATTGCGCTTTGTCGTTCACACTACATTTCTTTCATTAGCTTTTCCAATTCATTGAATGGATTATTTGCAAGCATGTGCCAAAATGGCGGCACCCCCGAAAAACCAATAGTTTCCTCGTAAAATGATCATCTTTTGGTGGGGCCCATGGGCTACTACCGTGATGGCTTGGCAGCCGTGGGTGGTGAGTTGTGGGCCCCGGGGACCACGGCCGTTGCAACACCTCGAAGCCCGAGGCTTCGGAGGCACCGATCACTTCCACCATGTCTTGCTGCTCCCGGACGGACGGATCCTGGCGAAGTACCACTACGGCAGTGACTACATGGAGATCCTTGGCTCGAGACCACGGTGGCGCGGCTGGTGGCCCTCCAACAGGTGAAGGTTAACGCTGAGGTTGTTCATAGCCAAGGATTGTGCCGGTCGAAAGTATGTCAAACTTCCGTTTTTGCCGAACGATGTGAACTTGAGCTGGTGACTTTGGTATCCGTCATCGTTTTGGAGAACCCTCTATCCAGTTGTGGCATGTCGTGGCGCCTACTGACAACTGAAACCCGCTGACGGACACTGATCTCAGGGTACAGGGCTCCATTAGAGCGCCTATGCAGGAGATGTACAGGCTTTAGCCTGGTTAGATCCACCGACTCTAAACTTGAAACAAGTTCTGTCAACAGCCCAAGATGCCACACTGTTATCAAGCACTTTTCCCCACTAAAACTAGCATCAATCGACAATTGTGTTGATTTCAGCGTCCCCACTCAGCTGAGCCAAGATGACACCCCTCATCACTGGCCTCCTTGGAGCGTCACCACCGACCCCTGTGGGACACCGTTGTGGGACACCGCACGGCGCCGAGTCTCGACTCGTCTCCGAGGCACTCGGGTGACTACAGTGGCAGCTGGAGCTGGGAAATCGCTGAGGGCCGCTATACGCCGGTGGTGGACGAAGCGGGAGTGCTGGAGGCGCGGCGCTGTTCGTTTCAGGGGTCAGGTTAGGTCCACCGGTTTCACCGTTCAAGGGTTACAAGGTGGGCCCCCAACCACTGAACGGTTAGTTGGTTTATAACTCATGTAACTAGGATGATTTCTACCAGTTATAGGGGTGAACTAACCCAACTTATAACTACTGGGGGGCCCACCTTGTAATACAGGGCCGGAATGATTCGGAATGGTTCAGAATGGTTAAGAATGGTAAAGAAGGGTTAAGAATCTTTGATGATGATTTGGAATGGTCAGGAATGGTAGTCGTTGATGTTGGTTCGTACTGGATGACAATGGTTGATAATGGTTGATTAATGGTCGTATATTTGTGATCATGGTTGACCATAGATTAATATTGAACAAGAATGGTTGATGGTGGTGAGCGTGGCCTGTTCATAATGAATTGCCATGGTCTTGATAGATCAATAGTGGCTAATCATGGCTAAGAGTGGTTGACAATGGTTGGTAGTGGTGAGCAACAGCAACAACAGCAACAATTTGTTCACCAACAAACAAGCCAACGAAGAGTCATTGTACATGATCAAGATTCAATCAGGGATCAAATAGTTACACTGGGGTAAACTAATTTGCAAGTAGGACATCCACTATTTATCATAGTTTTGTTGAGCTCCTACTCCTGGCTTAGATTGATTTATCACGGTTTATCCTAGTTTACCTGTAAAACTTGGTGATTTAACGAGCTTCCAGAGGGTCACATTGCTGGGACCATGGCACCATGCTCTTGGTCCTCCTGAAGAGGGCCCAAGTTGGGCAAGAACTCATCAGCATACATGAACATGCTGTTTCTGGTTCAATCGTTCAGGTCACTAACAGTTTTGAAATGAGCTTGAACTGAAGTGAAGCCACGTTTATGGATATAAACTACATATATATATATATACATATATACAGTCAATGCACATGTTGCTTATGTTTAGTATAAATATATAGGAGAATGCATCATCATGGCCACTTTATCATAAGACATCAACATCCTCCTCCTCCTCATCCTCCTCATCATCATCGCACCATGATTCAACGATTTCTCGTCGCCATCATCGCCATACCCCCTGCCCCAGAACCTGCGGTGGGGAGTCCAAGGTGGAATGGATCGCTTGGGCAGAGCTGAAGCATCGCACAGACGAACCCTTTGGTCCAGGTGCGGGGGGGTTTCGTGGTGCTAGGATCAACCAGCAAATGAATGGTTGATTAATGGTCAACTCTTGGGTAACTAATGGTCAACTGGTGGTCAACTAGTGGTTCTCTAGTAGTTGGATCTATTTTTTTTGTATGATTAAATGGCTCATGGTTCAGAATTAATGGGGTTTGTGATCAATGCTTAACTAATGGTCAACTGGTCAACTAATGCTTAGCCGTGAATGACTAATGGCTAGAGGATTTGATGCTTAACAAAGTGGTCTTTCTTGAAATGGGGAACCCTAAACCTGCATGGTTTGTTAGTGACAATGATTCATATAAAGCATGATTTGGGGCTACCAACGAATGGTCAACAAATGGTCAACTCATGGTCAACCATGAACGACTAGTGACTAGTGGTTACTCATGCACTCATGTTTAAAAATGTGTTTTTCTCAAAATTGGGACACCCAACTAATGGATGGCTGCCTAAGGTTTTTGATTAAGTGCTTAATAAATAATGGGGTGGGTGACCAATAGTTGACTAATGCGTAACCTCAAATAACTAATGATCAGTGGTTTTCACATAGTGAACTAATTATTGGGTAACAAATTAACAAGTAGTTAAATGATTAATTGCTAATGGTGATTAACTAATGCTTAGTAACCAGTGATTAACTGATTTGTGCCTCACGTCAGTGATAATGGTTAAGTGAACTAATGTTTAGTAGCAAATTGGGAACCAATGGCTAATGACCATGGTTAGTGGCTACTTGACTCATTATGAATGGTTAACTAATGATCAGTGGGATATGTCATGATCAGAATAGAGGGATGTGTTGGTGAAGACATTGGAAAACAACATAGTTGCTAATATAGTTCCAACCATTTTTCCAACACAACATCTTCATGAAACATAGTTGCTCGGTGTTGCTTTGATGTGGTTTGGTTTGTCAGTACTGCAAAGGTCTCCAACAAAGACCATGCAATGCCGGAAGTGCATGCTCTTGAACTGCCAGGCACGATCACAGGGACCTGGGAAGCCAAAATCATCGACAAGGAACTGAAGAGAGGACATGTTGCTGAGTCAGTTTCGTACATCTTCGTGAGATGGGTTTGTCCAGTTCGCCATGCTGTACGGCCAAGGTGCTGCTGGTTTCCGTATGAATAACCGCTATCACTAGATGGTTGGTATTGACCACCACGTGTCCATGGATGGACAAATCCGGATACTGGTTGGTGATTAGGTGATTGGTTGGTTCACCAGTTAGCCAGTTGAAAGGTCAGGCAGCCAAGCATCGCACAACAGGTGCCATGTAGAACAAAGACCTACAGTGTTAACGAACGATCAGCTTCTCCAATGGATTGGGGGGCGACACATCCTGCAGTATGTGCCTCAGTGGGTAATGCATGGCCAGTGTTGTTTCTTGTTTTATAACCACATTCCCTTCCGTTGGTTTGGCCAGTTCGTTTTTGATCAATATAACATAAGTACTGGAAAAAAAAAGAGCTGAAATGGTCAACAGTTGCATGGTCAATAGTCTGGAAACCCATGGTTTCTCTTGTACAAGCGGCCAATATTTTGCCTGTTTTGAGGTGGGTACCTTCTACTGATCAATCATGAAGCACATTGACAAAAGTCATTCAGTATCCAACATGACGGATTGATGGTTGATGATGGTTGACGATGGTTGACAACGGTTGATGATGGTGGATGGTGGATAATGATGGTTAGTGATCAATGGTGGTTGAGTCATTCAGTATCCAACATGACGATGGTGAATCTCAACAGTTTGCCTTTGACCATCTCATGATTGGCCAAACCTACCGCAGTAAACCCGCAGGACCATCCATCTTGGTGCCCACGGACAAGGGCAAGTTGAGCGTTCCCAGCCTCTGCCCCTTGGCTCCAGGGCTATCCCTTGGGGGTCCCTGGGGGGTCCCGGCCCGGGGTCGTCGCGGTTGCCGAGGTGAAAAATGGGCCAAGGAGGAGGACAAGGGCCCCGCCTGTGCCAAGGAGAAGTCTGTACGAGTGGCGAGCCTTGGTGGTGAGGCGTTGCCGGTGCAAGGAGGCGCCTGGTGCGGTGGAGCTGGTTGGGTGATGGTGGTTGATACTGATGGATGTGGCGAGCTGGGTCAAGCAGTTAACTAACCAATCATGGTGGTTATTAACCAACCATTTTAGTAGGGAAAAAGGCCTGGTTATAATAAGGGAACCAGGGGGACTAAGGGTTTTGACCCATAGCCATGTTGGTGACTTAGTGACTTAGTTGCTTGGTTGATGGTGCCTGATTCAGCGATATTTGAGATTTTGAGCCAGGATGTGATAGGTTGATGCCGCAAGAATGTTGGCAGCAACAATGTCACGTACTATTGTTTCAACTGCTGCAGCTGCATTTGGTCTCGAACCGTCTCCCAAGATTTGCGATGGTTGGTTGCTGAACTTACATTTTTCACAGCGGTTGGCTGGAAGCAACCAAGTTGATATGGCAGTGGGTCAAAACCCTGTACCCCTGGTCCCACCATCATTAACCTTTGTTTTCCCTTATTATTGTTGGTAAATCCTCCATTAGTTGGTAGGTTAGTATTGACCCATGGCCATATGTTGTAAGCCACAGCAGGAGTTCTGATAGTCGTGGGTTTACTTGATCCATAGGGCGTCGGCGCGACCGGTACCTGTAAACATCCCGGTGGGTTTACAATGATGGTTGGTGATGATCAATGATTCGCAATCATGGTTTGCTTAGGTCATTTCAGGTTAATATCAACCACTATATCCCTTGATCAGCTCAGTTACATAGCCTATGTTGTCAATCATTGGTTTACTTAGCCAATCATTTAGCTATCAACCGCCAGTGAATGGTAATCATTGATTTGCTGGCAAAACGACGAATCAGCTGGTTGTCATCATCACTCAAAGGAACCAGTTTATCCCTCACAAGGAGCATAAGGACCAGCTTATCAACGTATCAATCACTAAATTGATTAGCATTGACGACCAGTAAATTGATTACCATGGACCAGCTAATGGATTCATCATGGAGCATGATTTGAAGGTTAGCATTTCCAGTTCACATTGAGCAGCCTGGAACTGACTATGATTAATGTGGGCTTATCCAGCCACCTGGCTTATAATCCTGCAGTGCTGAATCCTGGCTAGCAAGAACGCTTAATCACAGATGTTTGGATTATTGACTTATGATTGATCAAAAATTAACCACACATAATTAATCACAATAAAGATCAAGAAATAATTGATTAATTATGACCAAAAACGATGGATTGTTCTTGACAATGGGGTTAGTTATGTTCAGCTATGAATTGGAGCTACCCTATCTATGCTGGTTGGCATTAATTATATAGTGATTAGTGAACATTTTCAGCTAATCGGTATCGTTGATGATGGTCAAGTCAATGATTCGTAGGTGAATTAGTGAACAGATCACACGGGTGCCTTTGATTATTTGACTCAAGATTCTTTACACTGTAGCATGTTGATTTCCTGTTTCAACCCCCAGCGAATCGATTATGCTTGCTGAGTGATCTTATTTCCTTTCCTTCGGCATAGCTGGTACGCCATACAACATGTAGTGCAAATCCTGGCTCATCCTTCTACTGCTGTGCTCCAGACAATGATCTTCGCTAATGCAGATTTATACATTGGTGGTTTGATTGTCATCTTTTATTTCCCCCAGTATCAATAGATGGTTGGGTGGTTGACGAGCAATTTATGTCATTACTGGGGTGGTTCAACCACCAGCCAGTAGTGATCACTATTGACCATTACAAACAAACTATTGTTATCCTTTGTGAAATTTCTAGTTAACCACCAACAAGGAATGATCATGATGAACCATTCAAAACCATTATTAGCAATTATTAACTACTAATTATCCATGGTTATAGGGGTGGTTCAACCACCAAGCAGTTCGGTTCAAGCCTTATTTCCCCACAGATGGACCCAGGAAATCGGAGCCCATGCCCAAGCTGTCCGCAGAGCTGCTGTTGACCCTGGGCATGGATCCTACGTGCCATGGCGCGCACGTGGCGCGCTGCGTGGCGCTGATTCGTGGTGGGTTCATGGCTCATGAGGAGCCCCCAGCGCTAGCGTTTTCAAGAGCCTTGGGAGCGATTTGGAGCGACCAGGAGCTCGGTAGATGATTACGATATGGCGAGCTGGGTCAATATTAACCAACCAGCTAATGGCTAACTAGCTGGTGAGTGGTTTATAGCAGGGGATAGTAACCAACAATTATAGGGGATATACCAGCTACATATATGGCTATGGGTCAATATTAACCAACCAATGATAAGGGATAATGACCAACAATGATAAGGAACACAATGGGTAATAGTGGGGAACCAGGGGCACAGGGTTTTTGACCCACAGCCATATCAGGGTTTTCTTGTGGAACCCCCCAAGAACTGGTTGGTTTACTGCTGTAAATGATTCATATTGAATGATTTAGAGTACCCCTTTTTGGAGAAATCATCATATTTGTATATACGCTTGGCCTGTGGATTTGAACATAATCTCCCATACATGGATACATATTTGCACATCGTATTATAATCATCATATATTTCCAAGCCATGACATGTCTACAGGTGGGTACATGTTGGCACCAACCAGCAGATTTGAAATTGTTCTGTTCTTTGAACTCATCCGGTTCTCCAAAATTAGTTCACTGCCTCCCCAGGTGAAGTATTGTTTTTGACTATTGGTCGTCATCATGTGTTAACGTGTGTATTCTTTTGGCATTTGCACTTTATCCTGTCATCAGTATGCTGCCATGGTTTTTGCGGACCATATGCTTGTGTTTGGTTATTGAGATTCATTTGCCATATCAATACTCATATCACTAGCCATGTGTTGAATCATCATGCTAACCATATCATTAACCATCCCTTGGCCATATCATTCATGATGTAGCCATTACTAACCATTATTGAGAATGATTAACCATATTGTTTAATAATATCATAGTCCTTCATTTCCACATAACCGCCAAGGCTATTGTATCAACCCTGGTTGACCATATCCTCAACCATCATATTGCACCATAGCCATGCCACCGTGGCATGGGTTGGTTCCACATTGGTCAACCGCACCATGGATGCCCCGGGGAGTCGAGGCACTTAGCCTTCTGGGAGCAAGTCTGAGAGTGGCGCCGTGGCGGTGCCCTACCGTGTCACAACGCATGGCGGCACAGGCAGCAACGCCATGGGTTGAATCAGGGGGCCATGTTTGGTCATCAAGGCTAATGGTTTGTAAAGATCAGTAGAAATCATGAATAGCACATGATAATGAATCAACTAAGGTTGATGGTGTATGATCCTGATAAATGGTTAATCTTCAGTTGTTGATCCCCAATAATCAAGGTTAGTGGTAAGAAAGAAGTAATAATGATCAGTAATAATCAATTAATGATGGAGATTAACGATGAATGATATGGTTAATGGTCCATGGTCGATGATGATCAGTAATAATCAACAATGACTGTTGATCTATGATAGTCCTGGTCAATTAGGTGAAAATCATGGTTTGTGCATCATGAGTAGCAATAATGATGATGGTTATTTCTGATCATGAGCACAATGGTTGACCAAGTAATTCATTACTGTTTATGGTCCAAAATTCACAATCAACAACATTGAATTGACAATCTAATCATGATCACTATGCACTGTTATTGATTAGGATTGCTGGTGGTGATAAATGACACTCACTTAGTTGAGAACCAGTTAACAATTCACAATCTAAGTGTTTATGACTCGCAAAAAGGATCGTACCACCAGCAATTTGGTGATCGTGATAAATACAGGGTGGTTCATTTGCATTGACACCGGTTGACCTGGTGCTTCCCGACCCTGACACCCGCAGCTGTAGGCGCTTCCACCATGAGTTGCTGGTGAGTTCACATGTCAGGAATCATTGCCATGGGGCTACATCAATATGCCGAGTTTAATGGTTAAGAATGGCTGTTAACAAGGGGGTAACAACCAAAAATAGGGAATATACCAACTTGTATGGTTCTCAAAATGGGGGTACCCGCAAATCATCCAATACCAATCATTTATAGTAACAAATAAATGATAAAACATGTTCCCTCCAGCCTTAACGTTCGCCCCACCACATAAAGCGCCACTGCAATGGAGCGTGTTGTACAAGGTCGAGATGGCTTGGACAAGTTGCGAAAACACTGGTTATACGCAGTGATTTATGGTTTAGGGTTTTAGGGTTTTGGTTTTAGGGTTTTAGGGTTTTGGTTTTAGGGTTTTTAGGGTTTGAGGTTTAGGGTTTGAGAACTCAGAAGTCAAAAAACAATGGACCTGTGCAGGAATTTGAGCGTTGGGAAATGTTCTCGGACCCATGTGGGGCAAACCCTAAGGCTTGGGCGAACATGTTTCTTAATAAGTGACAAAACCAGTCAGGAATCATTGTTTATTAATAAGCCAACCATTTTGGGGTTCCCTTATTTTGAGAAACCACAGCATGGTTTTACCAGCTGAAGAAATAATACAAACAAACACGCATCAAATCATCGACAAGCACGTTGACCAGCACCAGAATTCTTGCAGCTGGATCGAGTTGACATTTGGGGAGCATTGGCGCACGAACCATTAAGTGAGAAACCGCTTAGATTTCACCACTGTTTGTTGCATTATTAATCTTATTGGTACTGACTCATCCAAAGGGATGTGGTCCGGAAGAGGGTTTTCAGTTGTTGTTTTCACCATAACATGATAGTTTAGCAGCAGTCAGGCAACGAATGCGCAGGAAACAGGAAGCATATTGCCAGGAAATAAAAACTGTGCGGCTTTCGCAAAATCCCCCTCGAAAGCACGTGTACTCTTCCAAACCCCGTTTATCCCTCGTAGTGGGCTGTTGTGTATAGTATATTCGCTCTTCACCACGAACACCCTTCATTTTCCCAACCACTGGTTGTATCCCATGATACTCACTGATTATATGTCTCACGATTCGTGGTTAGGTGACTTCTTAACTGATTCATGGAGGTCCATCTGCACCCTTCACCAACCTATGGTGAGCTGCTCCTGCAGAAGTGTTTCCAGGGCCTTGGCTGTTTGAAATCCATGCGTTTTCCGCAGCCTCAGTTGATGGCCAAATGGTGATCATGAGTTTCAACAGCAACTGACCCTCCTAACTGGCTCCAGAAATTGTTGAAACTCATGGTTACCAGTAGGAACTGCTCAATTGGACCATGAGTTTCAACAGCTCCAGAAAGGAAACTGATCATTTTGAAAGTGATCATTCAACCTAATCAGCCTTGGGGTTGGGTCAGTTGCTGCGTGATGTTTCCAGGAGAACGGGGGCGTTGGCTACCCGGAGAGCTAGCTGCGGCTGTGCGGAACCACTCCCTGTGTACACTCATCGATTTGAAACCAAACGATGCGCTGCAAAAAATCGAAAAGTTGGGAAGT
This sequence comes from Symbiodinium kawagutii, assembly GCA_009767595.1. Classification (NCBI taxonomy): domain Eukaryota; class Dinophyceae; order Suessiales; family Symbiodiniaceae; genus Symbiodinium; species Symbiodinium kawagutii. Next base: position 340,198 of record VSDK01027227.1, on the reverse strand, counting down.
GCTGCGCGGAGCGATTGATTTTTCTCGAACATTTCCAGGTTGATTCAGAACTTGGGTGCTTGTCAAAACAGGGAACCCCGAAAAATAGTTGGCTTGTTATCATATGCGATTAATGATGGATGGTTTAGTTTAGGGGTACCCCTATTTTGAGAAACACCCACGTGGGCGACAAGAAGAAAATTGTTGTGTTGGCTTGGGATCAATACATGGAGTGTTGCCGGTTGATCGGTTCCAACATGTATTCTGCGGTGTTTTCAATTATTTCGCCGGGATGTGTGTCTTTGGCCATCATCAACAATAATTGACAATGATCATCATATGACCATATATGACCATATCTGATCATCATATTACCATAATCCGGTAATCAACAAACAAATCAACCATCATCAACAATAATTGACCATTATATTGATCACAAACAATCACCGCTGCTGTTGCGGATTAACTTGGACGATTATCCGTGAATCAGTTGATACCCATAGTGGACGGAAAGCGGATACCAATGGCTCAACAGCAGTGATACTTGTTGGTAAAAGGTAATGCATACCTCCCACTTGTCATGGTTAAACCCAGAGTTTCAATAACCATTGCTAATGGCCAAACATACATGGTGAAACAAAATTTGACATCGAATCAAGATATGGTTAACAAATAGTGATGTTATCAAGCAACAAACCATCACTTAACATCACTTAACCATCGCAATGTTCAGTGATGGTTATCAACCATGCTTAGTTGATGGCTTAGCCACATCACTTCCCAATGCCACGAGCGGTGGTTCTGCACCACGATTCGCAACGTGAAGTCGATGAAGCCATTTTCCGGCAGGTGGGTCCTGGAGGACTTGTGCGCTTGGTGGCGCCTTCAGGCACGCAAGGAGTAGGGGAAGAAGAAGAGGGATCGGTAAAGTTATAATCTTTATTGTTGATCATACAAGGTTCCACTATTATAACCTTTATTGTGATTCTATATAACTTGTTATGATACTATTGTTTTTATGACCGGTCAAGATTCTTGTCATAATAAGGCTTATATTTGCCTTGAAATGAGTGCCTTGAAATAATAAGGTTATATTTACCAATTGATCATACTAAGGCTTATTAATCATTGGTGTGCAATAGGGTTGATCATATAAGGTTCCACTATTATACTCTTTGTTGTGATTCTATATAACTAGTTAGAATATTATTGTTATTATGATCGGTCAAGGTTCTTATCATAATAAGGCTTATATTTGCCTTGAAATGAGTGCCTTGAAATAATAAGGGTTATATTTGGCAATTGATCAAAAGAAGGGATCATAATAAGGGTTGTATCGTTTTTACCTTGAAAAACCGTATTTTCCCTACGCTTGTTGGTAAGGGAAAACAATTTGTATGTAAGGGAGGCATTTTTTCATGGTAACAGCTCACCCTCTAATCATAATGGTGCTTAGTAGTGGTTGTTGATATTTGTAAAACAAATATTATGATCATTGTCAAATACGTTCAATCATCATGGTAGTAGCTGATGTTTAACCTTAAGGGACATATACGACGTAATTATGTATTAGCTCCAGGACACGAATGGTTTGTCCGCTTACTTGCTTGTTGAGCACTTTTGTGTGTTATGCGGGTGCAACAACAGAAAACATCATGGCGTTTGGTGGTTGTACACCTATACAGGGTAACAACACCTCAAGATAATGTCACTCTGGTTGAGGACATTGTTTCAAGGACTAGGTGCACAGTCCTCCCAATCAGCTTTTTGTTACTGGAATGAGCTGCGGATCTTCCAGACACCAACTGGAGCTGCTGATCAGTGATCCACTAATCATTGGTGTCCCCAGCAACCATTTTGTTTTTGGGAAAAGCAGCATTTTTTTGTGCCACAGCATTTCAAGTAGTTCTACTGGGAAACCAGACCATATGTTTTTTGGGGTTCTTGGTTGTCGTTCCATCATTGATTGTGGTCATTAAGTATTGTCAGGGTATGTCGAACTAAACTTTTAGTGATCATCATTAGCAAAGGTGTTTAGCCAATGTTATACATCACAAAGCTATGGTTAACCAACAGTCATGAATCACTATCGACTAGCAGCCCCACCAGTCAGCACAGCAGGAACAAGCATGGATCTAGACAGAAAGGGAGAATACAGTTCCTTTTGTCCATCAATAATACTACCAGATATGACCATATATGACCATGATCTGGTTGGATCATGTATCAGGTTGATGATTGACCACTTTTCTAATTTGCGGTTTCGGTTGATTTGACTTATTTTGCGAGTCATACCAACATTCCAACATTCCAGAAGCAAATCATTCCATCGGATGTCATCATTCAAATTGGCTTATTTTCAAGTTGTGTGTTTTTTTCACATGTTTTTGCTCACAGAGGTTTTCACATGTTAAACATCATTTGGTGGCTCCAACTGGAATGACAGGCATCAAACTTGGGAGCGCCCCACCCTGGTAACAGCCCTCCCCCACGTTGCTGCGACTCGTCAGGCTTCAACTTTGGGCAACCGTGCAATGCCACAGATCTACCCGTCCAGGGATCCCAGGGGTGGACAGGTCCGGGGAGAACCAAGAATTCCATGGGCTTCATAGGGGTTCCATGCTCAGAGGTTTGGATCAAAGTCATGGTTGTTAATCATTTAGGTGATAAGTGATAATCAATGGGATAAAAAAGTCAATGATATGAGCGTCATGGTTAAGAATCATCATGGTAGGTCACCATATTAGTTAATCATTGGGATCAATTAATTACCCCACAAGCAACAATCATGTCAGTGAGTCAGTAGCAACCAGTGACAAAATCAGTTGAATACCCTGTGGTAACCCAACACGGCTATTTTCCATCATAAATCGATGATTCCCAGGGTTTTCCTAACAAAATGGTGGATTTTCCACTGCCATGTTAGTTTACCAGAGGGTATGTCATAGGCTCCTGCAAACTGATCACAGTGGATTTTCCCATTGGGAGAATCCGTTTCCGCAAAGGGATGCAGGATCCGGTCTGGTTGCGAGTTTCCAGGAGGGTAAATCATCCATCAAACAACCAATGACAACAATCACAAAGCAATAAACAGCCATGACTGAACCAGCAGCTATTAACCATCAACCATTATTTGTCAGTGATTCTTGTTGGTATCCCCAAGCCATGAAGCCAACCGCACCCCCCCCCTCAGTGGAAACGTCGTACCTTCAACGCCCCAGGCCCTGTACTATGCCACGCAAGCCAACCCCGTGGATGCCACACTGCGCTTGCCTGGCATCGTGGAGTCACTGGGAAGCGCTAATGGGTCGTGACCACCATCACCATCCATGGGTAGGGATGGTAAATGATGGTTGATCATGTTTAGTAATCATCACTGACCATGCATGGGTAACATTGGCATTTTTGTGGCTAATAGTGGATGATCATTTGACTTAGCACTAAAAACCTGTCCATACCGTTGAATAATACAAATGGTTCATAGTGGCTGACAATGGTGAATAGTGGTTGACAATAGTTGACAATGGTTAATCATGGTTAATCATAGTTATTGATGCTCAATGAGGGTACACGCCAGGGTTGTATCACTAACCCGGATTAATCATTGCCACGATGGTTGATTTAATGACAGTTGATTTAGTAATGGTAACATTGGTTGATAGATACTAATACTTGGAATACAGTCAATGGGAATATATCACTACTGGTAATGGTTCTACCAGGGTTATATCACTAGTTGGCTTCGTATAATGATATTGGTGGTTAATGACATGGTTGATCATGATTGATGATTCCTTAACCATTATCACCGGATTGTCACTATAAACCATGAACTGCAAACCATCATTAGGTACCATGGTAATAATTGATACTGGTTCATAGATGGTTAGTTAGGGCCACCATCATTAATCACGATCATTCACCATTAGGAATGGTAGTGACAACTAGTACTTCGTGGTTGATCATGGTTTTAATGGTAGCTATAAACAATTATCAATCATTACCAACGCCATAATCAATGATCATTCACCACTAGTACTGCCCTCGTGCTTGGTCATACCAGCGCTCAAGCGGAGACAGAAGCCCACACCGCAATGACAGAACCGATCCGCTACCACAAGGCATCAACGCAACGGGAGGAGAACCCCAGAATGCCGACCTGGCACTGGCGGCAGGCTTCCTTCAAAGCATGCCCGGCTCGGAACTGACCGAAGCTGTCGGTTGTGCGTCCAGGGGAGTGGGACAGTCAGCCCTGTCTACAGCCGCATCATGCTGCCACTAGTGGCATCCTCGCAATCTCCAGTCGGGCATTGGTCTCGCAAGAAGATGTGGAGGTTGGTGGGTTCCTGGGTTTGGTTTTACATGCTGTTAAATTTTAAGCTTGGTTTGGGAGGCTTCAATTCCCCCAGTGCACCAGGTCATATGGCATGTGTTGGGCCTGTAAATCCTTTGGCCACTGGGCCTTTGAGTGCAAAGTTGTGAAGAAGTGGATTGAGTCCTGGGTGATCACCAAGTCGGGCACTGGCAATGGTAACGCGATCCACAGCATCGCTTCAGCCCATACTGAAAAAAAAGAGACTGGGCCTCACGTGCACCCTGCAGGGTTCGGCGCTTGAGCTGGAACTGGAAGTTACAGCGATCCTCGCAATGCCAGGAACAATGCTTTCTTTGGGACGACCACTAGGATGAATCACATGTTGAAATGGAAATGGTCACTTGCAACTCATGCTTACTTATAGATAGACAATTGTTGATAGTTGATTGTTATCATGATTGATAATCGATATCATTGATTTCTGACTATTGTACATGATTATTACCAACCATAAACATTGTTATTAGCATTGGTTCATCACTACTTTCATTCACCATCAATATCATTAACCAGTATGGTTTGACTACCACTAACTATTATAATTTGATTCAGCATGACTACTACTACATCATTAACCGCTACTATCACTACCATTGCTATCATGTGCCACTACTGTTGGTTCATTATTAACCACTACTCTTGATTAATCACTACTATGATTTTTGGTTATGCTGAATCATAGTAACTGCTATACTATAATCATAGCTAATACTGATCCATATGAACCTATAGCGAAGTTGATATTGGTTCGTCCTTAACCACTGCTATTGATTACTTTTTTAGTAATGATATACCCATTACAATGGTTATAAACCATTTAGTACCAATTAAGCACCATTGTTACCATTGTTTCAATAGTGATTAATCAAACAAGTATTGATTACTCTCATTGTTTACCGATTACCAATTATGATGATTAACGTCTTACTTGTTGTTTGATACTAATAGTATTGTTTTTAGTTATATCATTACTATTCTTAATCCTTACTGCTATCGTTATCAACAATTGTCGATTTTTATCATCTTGGTCATTGGTTATATCTAATAACTGGCAATGAATCACTACTACTAAAAAATGGCCATGAATCACTACTACTAATAAATTGGTATTGAACCACTACTACTACTATTAACCATTACTATCACCACCTCTTGGTTGAATATGATTAACTATTATAGCATTACTACTATTATTACTACAGGCGGTGAGTAAGCGTATATTGCTAGTAGTATTACGCTGATAGTAGTAATGATAGGTATTAATATTAGTACTGAACGAATAATACCTATCATAAAGGTGTAAAACTATAGTACTATAGTATTATATTAATACCTTTAGTACTCATATTAATACCTTTAGTACTACCGCAGTAGTACTATAATTTTACTACCTTTATTGGTTCATCGTTGCTGCTTCACCTTGGCTCCGAGCGCTCCAAGGTGCGTGAGCCGCGGCAGTGAGCTGCGCACCGCAGAGCTCCGCTTGGAGCGGATCCTGCACGGCGGACGCGTCCGGGAAGCCTGGAACGACCGGACGCGGTGGTACCGGGGAAGTCGTTGGATGCTTTGGTTGGCTGGTTGGTTGGTAAATGGTTGGTTCATAAGCCTGAATAAGCAACAAGAATAGAGAGATGCCAACTACAACTGGTTGGTTGATGATGGTTGGTGGTGGTTGGTGGTGGTTCGTTGATGATGAATGGCTGGTGGTGGATGATGGTTGATGGTTTGATGAACGGTGGGTTGATGGTTGATGAATGGTTCATGGCTGGGGGTCGATGGTTAAGAGCTGTGGATGTTGCCGTGGTCGCTGGTTGGCGGTGGGGCTGTGAGTCAGTTCACCCTTAGTCCCCCTGGTTCCCCATCATTAACCAGCTCGTTTTGCCTACAACATGGTTGGTTATTAACCCCCGTGATTAATGGCTAATATTGGCCCATAGCCATGTGATGTTTCTATGATAATGTTTAATGTTTCTTGGAACGCAGCCGGTGGCTTTTGAAGGCGATGGTTCAGCATGACAGTGTTTTGTTGACTGAGTACTGGTGATTGATCACCTGTTTAGGAAGTTGGTAAATACTGGGGTCAGGACACGACACTGGTTGGATGGTGGCAGTCCACTGCCAGTGGCTTCTGAAATTGGACTACGAGGTCAACCCAGACGAGTTGGTCCAAGCTGTCAGAGAGAACAAGCTTGGTCAGCTTGAGGACAACATTTGGCCTCTGGCCCAATTTGCCCTCTGGCCTTCGTTGCCTTTTTTGGCTTTCTTGTGGCCTGTCTACAAAAAGGGCGCCAGACCCCGCTTGAGGAGGAACGGAGTCAACGAGGAGGAACGGTCAAGAAGGATTTCTTTCTTTTCCGTACTCTTGTCCATCGGAAGTGAGCTGTGTGCTTTATGCTGCGCACATTTTGTGGCACCGGACCTGGTGACGGATGGGCCGATCTACTCTTTAACCTGGTGATGTTGGATGTCCTCGAGTCCAGATGAGTATGGTTGATAACGCTTAATGATATAAAATGATTTGATAGAGGATAGCAAATGAATGATGGTCACAAGGCTGGGGCTCATGATTGTAAAGGATACTGATGCATTACTATGACATACTTTGACTACTACCATGGTTGTTTCCAGGCTCCCGTTCCTTTTCGTCGTGCCCATATCCGATGTTCGAGGCGATGGGCCAATCCAAACATTGACCACTCTTGACCGCCATTATTTAAGCATGATTGCACTATCATCAATGCTACAGAACCATTTTTTTCCATGGTTGTTGGTCATCATGAACCATTCAGCATCATTAAGAATGGATGATGATCAATTAATGATATATCATCCATGGCGATGCGCCATTACGGTTGGTAATGAACCATCGATGAATCAATGAAGCATCAACATATCGAGTAACCATCAATCAACTACTGTATCATCAATCATCAATATTGTTGCTATCGCTATGATTACAGTAACTATCATTCACCACCAGTATCAATGAACTATTTGCTATCAATCATTAATTGTGTGTGTGTTTAGTTAGTTATCATCAGCCATCATCATTAATTAATCATCAAGCAGCTATCATTAGTCATTACTGTTGGTTATTCACCGCCAATAGAGTAACCATCAATTAAGCATCACAATCATTATTTATAGGTTGCAACCCACGCTTTGGAGGCCAAAAAGCCATTTGTTTCAGGGTTTGGGGATTCCGTGCATGATTTTGGCTTATTCTGAACCACCAGCATCAACCATCCGCTGAATCACCACGTGCCGCAGCCGCTTTGGTTTCAGCCGCGTCCGTTTCGTGCCACCGCTACCGATGTTTTCCAGTCGGACGGTGCGGGCGGCCAAGGCCGGCCGCTGTTGGACGGTTAAGGCTTAGTGCTTGGGTGGTCACGGTGGATGGATGTTGATGGTGGTCAATGATCGGTGCTTCATATTGTGGTTGCTCATGGTGCTTCATGATTTGTGGTAATGGTGTGTTGATGATGGTGGATGTCAGTATTGCTTGATATGTATTTTCTTCATTTTGGTTAGTACTGGTTGAGTGCTGATGGCTGATGATCGTTTGCATTTGTTGACGGTTGGCACCTGTAATGTATAAAGGGCAATGTTTAACAAATCTTATAAAATATGTGTTTAAGCAGTGCTTTCACAAGTGCGCATATTTGGGAAGAATCTTAACGCATTTTCTGAGAGGTTTTACTCTTGGATGTAGTGGCTGCAAGATGGGCTACCAACCATGTATAAATACATTAACAAGGGTCCACTTCAGCTATAACCAGCCAACAACTGCTGGGGGCCAACCTTGTAGTCAATTTCTTGAGGCATAGATTTTGTTTTTTGCGTTCATCAAATGAATTTGCCATCATGTGCCAACCAATAATGACAATAACTAATACTGAAACTGCCGTGTTGCGGGCAATTTTTGGACAAACCCATATAAACGCACTGTTTCTTGTGGTTGTATTTGCCTACCCTACAAGCCACACTAGGGATTTTACGATTTTGTAGATGTATGGTTTGTGGTGGGCAGTGGTGGGGTGAGATGTTAAAGTACGCTTGTGGTGGAAGTTGATGCTACATGGTGGACGGTGTGGGGCGGGCGGGCGGGCTTTGTGCATATCTGCCTCCGTCTCTTCATCCTCCAGTGCTGCCGTCTTGTCTGATTATCTTCCGACACCATCAGCTTTGCCCTCAAGGTTGGACAAAGCCGCGCGGGCCATGAACAGGACACTGTGGGAGAATGTCATCTTGATGTCTCCACGGGAAACTTGGAAGAGCGCCGAAAAAGTTGGAGGTCCTTGCTTCTTTGACTTCTGCAGAGGCAAGGAGCACGCTTGATTTTGGTCATTTCATCAGGAAGTCCATCATAGCAGGCTAATTGGATCAGGGGTGTTTTCCCTAGTTGCAATGTCTGCAGGGGAAATTTCAGAAAGCAAAGAAGTTGCGGCAGTTGCAGATGGCAAAGGCAAGCTGCATCTCACTGAATCTCTGATCTTGTGCAGGGCTGCAGACAATGAGTTGATGGAGCTCTCGGGAAAGGTCATGTTGACCCTTGATGCGGAGAGACTGGTGGCTAAGAAACCAGATGACCCCAAAATGACACCTCAGGATTTTGTTCAGTGGTCAAACACCCAGTGGGAGACTGTCGGCGTTCCTTTGGTCCTTGTTCCCTACAATGTGGTGCCTTCCATATTGCTCGCCTTTCTCACACCGGAACATTGTGGCGACCAGAGCACGGGGTGCTGGTTACAGGGCAACACGCATGGGTTTTCAGCAGCTATCGAGATTGTCCTACCCACAAGCGGGCACCACATCAGCGCTGGCAAAAGCGAAACCACAACACATTTGTTGCTGGGTGCCATCTTGAACAAGCCGCATTCAAAGGTCGTGGCTGCAAGTTCTCTCAAGACATACCCAAAGTGCTTGTACTGTGAGCGTCAAACCGCACATTTACAGCGCGAACTCTCAGAAGAGAGGTCAGGCAGCTCTAGTGCGCAGCAAATTTTAGCAGCATTCCCAGAATGGGCTGTGGTATTTTTGGTTGGTCAGGAACTCTGATTTGGAGTCTTTCGTAGTCCCTCCCTTTTGCTTGTTACCATGGTTCATAGTATACATTGGTAATTAACCAACTCCAGTTGCAAAGAATGTAGGAAGCAGCTGGTTCCCTGGAAGCATAGGGTTTCCCGTGAGTGTGTAGCTGATCACTATCACAATTTGAAGAATCGCCTGTTGCGCGGTGGACGCTAGGAACCGACCCGAGACACTGGCCGCCTGCTGTATCCAGCTGCCAAGATGCTCCAGATTCAACACAACGATTGACTGATTGGTTTTCCATTGTGGTCACCAAACGAAGCCGATCAATAAGGTTATTGGTCAATTACAGATAATTGCCACTTAGTGGTTTTCTAACCATGGATCATGATATACCATGATGTCTTTTGATGATAACTGTATACTATGGTCTATGGTTCATGCATCTAATGAAGCGCCAACCAGATGGCTATGGTTACTGTTTTAATATCATCATAAACCATCAAGACCAGTATGGCACAATGTGGTACGGTAAGTATCATAGTTGAGTGGTTCAATCAGGCTGTGAGTCAGAACCTTGTACCCCTACCGTACCTTCATTCAGAATGGTATTCTCTTTTATTGTTGGTTATGATATCTTCTAAAATTGCTGAGTAAACATTGATCTGCAACAGTGTCCAAAAAATGGTGGACCTCTATAGCTCGTAGATTTCCTATAGAATAATCAATTACTATTGGATGGTTAGCAGCTACCACCATATTGGTGGTTCTCAAAATCAGGGACCAGAAAACAATGTAGATTTATTGCTAAAGATTGTTCATACAAAGAATAATACCTGGGCGTACCCCTATTACTGGACCCTCCAAATCATCCACTTTTACCATTTTTTAAAAGTATATTATCCATTTGTTTGAAAACCACATGGGTAATGACTATTCCACACCACTCCCATAAACCAGCACTGCCCTCAGGTTCTTGGCGATGCCGTGGTCGCAGCGGAATCGCATGGCAAGGTCGCAGCCTCCTCGGCACGAACCATGTCTTCCTGGGCAAGGTGCAGGGGGCCCATGGTGGTGAATGGTGGGTACAGGTGAAGCCTTAGCTGCTGGAAATCCGCTATTCATAGCTGTTTCACCTGTAGAAAGTGGTGATTTCTTTTGGTTTCCAGGTTCGTTTACCGGAGGGGAAGGCTCGGTGAAAAGTGGTTGATGGATGGTGAATTATAGTGGTGGACAAGGCAAAAGTAAGGGCTAATGATGGCTAAGTGCAGATACTCACAATACATATATAATGGTTAATGGCGCTTAGTCATTGGGAATAGTTGTCAACCTGGACTACCTAAGTGTCGTTGACATAGCAAATGCAGATCGAGGATTGGTGAGTGACACACGGAAGGACACTCAGTGAACATCCCCAAAGCTAGAACAGAATAGTCATCCAAACATGAACAGTTTAGTCCACCAGGAGATGTACAATACTAATTCAACTGTTCATTCCTGTAGACCGGCTGTTGATTATTCCTTAAAATGTTTGACCATTCCGATTTTGTTCCAACCAGTACGAACCGTTATTCGCTCTGCCAGCATCAACCACGAACTAGCCGTTGGTGATGATACAGCCAGTCATGATGACAGCCCTAAGAGCATGATGGTGGATCAGTTTGGAGATGTTTCGCGATTTCAATATCACCAGGAAACATCTCCCAGCAAACAAATCCAGAATGGACCTACAACTAGCCATGATTTGACCCGTAAAGCCACAACCATTGGTAGCCGTCAATGAATCCATATCCAATTCCGACAAATGATTTAATTTGATTAACCAAAATTGATCACTACAAATCACTATTGGGATACTGGACATCAGTAACAGACAGTGGACTAACCAACCTGAAGACTAAGCAACCATGATTCACGAGTTTGATAATATATTATATTTTTTCATCAGGCATGAAGCAATCTTTGCTTGTTTTGAAGGCAGATCATACACACATGGGGGTTTCTTGAAATAGAGGACCCCCAAAATGGTCGGTTTATTACTATAAATGACTATATATGGATGATTGGGGGGGTACCCCTATGACTTGAGAAACACCCGTATTTGACCATTAACCACTACTATTAACCATTATCAACCATTATTTATCAATCATTATTAACCACTATTATGGTTGGTTGGTTAATATTGACCCATCGCCATAGCAGTAAAGCACCAGTCGAAGATTCTCCAAAATGGATCCAGCAACAGCTGCTGATCGTAGGCTGAGCTCTACCTGCGGTGCAGATGGCTTCCCCTGGGTCAATGCACGTGACCTGGCGATTCCGAGCTCGCTAGCGGAGAACCAGCTGTTGCTAACTTGGATGTGCACCTGGGGTTAGTTCACCATGGTTATAACCTCTATAAGGTAGCTGACCTAACGCCTAGAAACCATGGCTAGTGACCACTTACTAAGTGGAGATGCACATCCAAGAAGCAAGTGGTGACTTGCGGATGATTCATCCGTTGAGGGTAAAGTGGAATGCGTTTACAAGTAGCTAATGTAACGGCTGCTGGTTAATCCAACCGTTCACATTGAAAGATTTGCTAGTGGGTATAACCCTTTTTCCAGATGAGGATAGTTGGTGAAAGCACGTCCATGTTGGGTATGGATAGTTGGTTGGTTGGTTGGTTGGTTGGTTGGTTGGTTGGTTGTTTGGTTGACTGATGTTATTGCGGGTTGTCACCACCAACCAGTTTCCAAGGAGAGTGAACTGACTGGACGCAAGGCTACCGCCCCGAGCGCTACGACCCACCACCGCTTCCTTCACAGGCCCTGGGCCATGGGCGAATGGGGTCTCCGGAACGTGGTTCCAGGTGAGCACCTCTGGGTTTTTTTTGCATCCAAATTGGGAGAAAATATATGAAAATATATGAAAATATGAGAAAATGCACCAAATAACAAGTTTCCCCAAGGTGGTTAGAGACGTGATCTCGAAATGTCATGGCTGATGTGCATCATTGATGTCTCACAGTTGTGGAATCTGTTTATGTGAAGACCCGGGGGCTGGGGGGTCGAGGTCTTTTGACACACAACCAATGTGAAATTCAGAATCTTTTATGGCGAGCAAGGTCACCAAGCCTCCGCAGGACAAATTGGATCATGGCTATGGGATGTGAACAACCAGATGTCAAGATATATGTTAATCGTTCTTAATGGCTATTTGTTGTTGATATCAAAGGTGGTTATAGCTGATATTATTGATGTTATACTTATTGCAATGTCATCGATTAAGATGGTCTTGAGCATTTAATGATGTCCAGGGGAACAGGGGTTGTTGACTCACACATGGCACGGCTTGTGCTACATTGATTCATTTGGTGATAATCTCGATTGCATGACTGTGGTACAAGGGACTCACCCAGCAGTTAGAAGTTGGGGCCTGCTACGATTAGGGCTCCACATGGTACTTTACTTTTTTAGTTGCTTGCTGATTATATCCCAAACGAATAATTTGAGCTATGTTCAATCTTTGATAATTCCTAATGTGAATACAATATAATACAATTTCTTTAAACAATCCTATATATTTTCGATTCAATGATAAGATGTAAGCAAGATCATCCACGCTTTTGTTCACGCTCTAAATTGGGCATGGTGTTTTTCTTGGCCTCATGTAGCGTGACACGTCCTGGATCTCTAGGACAACAGCCTGGGCGTGCCTTCGGAAAGCCACTGGCATGAGGCGCTTCCGTGGAGTGGAACTACAGCTCCGTGCGTGCAAGCACCATGTAGGGCGTGCTTAGTAGGTGGAGGTAAGCCCCAAATAATGGTTAATATTGGTTTGCAATAGGGGTTTTGTATGTTTTTAGAGTGGTTTCGGGGTTTATACAAGGGTTGTAGTTATCAATGACAGTTCATGATGGAGGATGATAAGCAACTAATATGATTCAGCAACCACTGTACTAGTCATGATGGTTTCTAAAGCCATGGAGGTACACCCAGTCATCATCAAGAGTTTAGCAATTCCACCTGGCCATCCTTGGGGTTCCCCATTTTAAGAAACCACCGGGTATGGGTCAGAACCAACCATCCATGTTGGGGATATGGCATTCAGGGGTGCTGGCTGTACAAACATCAGTTTTCGAGCGCTGGGCAGAAGAGAAAAAACATCTCTTAGTGCCCAGAGGTTGGTTTCTTAAACTTGGGGACCGCCAAATCATCCTTTATGTCTTTTTGTTAACCGTTGATAGCAATAAACCATCCATAAATTTGAGGTCCACTATATCGAGACATCCCTATTTTTTTGGTTTATGAGAGGATTCGACTACCTAAACTCTTGTTGGGAGCTCTCAGAAACGAATCTTGGGCACCAGTGTTTTTCAGTTGCGTGGCAAAGTGCATGTGGGTTTTGGTTCCACCCAAGAATATCATACTGTGTCGTCAATGGTTACTATAGTAGGCATGATAGGAACATTTGCACCATAAATGGACTTGTTCCACGTGGGTCAAATGATGATGTGATCCCAAACTTCCAAAATCAGATCCATCTGAATGTGAACGCATGTGACTGGTGCACCTACACATGTGTAGCGTGCAAGCTGGGTTGGGCCACTGGCATTTCCAGGTGCGACCAGCGTGGTTGGGACAGGGCAACTTTTCTTTCAGTCTTTGTGAGCTCTCACCTTTGAGTGGTTCCAGAAGATGATCGATGCAGAATTCAGCGATCTGACAGATCGAAGGCTGAGCAGGTCTATGCACTGTCAAAGGCAGCTCTTCCCCCACACCGCTTGGCAAGATGATGGGTGTGGAAGTTGGCCAATCGCCAGAGGTCAAACTCACGCATGTCGGACCGATGATACTTTGTTATCCCTTATTTAATATAGTGCCTGGCCATTTTAAACCATCTAGCAGCCACCAGTTTGCCATGATGAATTTTCAAATAGCCATCAACTGACCATCATGAACATTGAAATCAAATCAGCCATCAACCATCTTGAACAATAAAATCAACCATCAATGAACCATCATGAACCACTCGTGACTCATGGTTGCCACATCTCTACGCAGACGCAAGCAGGACTGGAGCACGGCCGATATCCAGCAGGCGGCTGAAGAGCACGTGATGCTGTCCTGGTCCAACAGCAAGCCTGTGAAGGCTGTCCTGGGGAAGGAAGTTTTCGGCGTTCCAGTTCCAAGAAAATACATTTGGACTGTCAGATACAGATACAGTGAGGCGTTCAGAAAATTTTCCAGTTCCAAGAATGGTCAAAGATCTGTCAGAAAAAAAAATGGGGTAGAACCCCAGACGATATGCCAGATACAGTACCATGGGAGGAAAATTGTTCTGTAGAAACACCTCACAAGACTCACATGTGGTGGTGGGAATCACTCGAAGTAAAGTATTTTGCTTTTTTTGATTCATGTTTAATGTTTAAGTAATGACTTTGATGGTCAGTGCCTGGTTTTCGTGGTTAATGACCTATAGCTGAGCCATTTGGCTACCCCGGATAGCAATTGGATTAACTTATGGATACCAATGGTTTTGGACCTGGAGCCGTGGAGGAACAGTCAACCTGGTGGATTCATAGCTGGGGTCCTGGAAGGCAGGATTCGCAGCAGGATAGCTGTGATGGTCCGGAGATGGTGGACGATTTATGATTCTTTGTCGCGATGTCCTTTTGCAAAGTTGCTCATTTGTTTGGTATACTGAATACTGCATGGGAAAAAGTATATTGGTCTACTTCGGACACCGGTGAGAAAAATCCCTGGGAAAAAATATGATTCCTTTTTACATTGGCTTCAGTGTTGGAGAAACTGGTGAGACTTGGAAGCCGTGAACAACGTTTGTCAATGCTCGGCATTGGCCGTGAGCTGATTTGCTCTTGATTTTCCTGCGAAGTTTTATCATAATATTTCTTTGTCCTCTCTTGTCGCCTCTGTTTGAGCACTATCAACCCATGAACTCCATCCCTCCTTCATGTTCAACAGGATCAATCATCGTGGAATAATCTTGTAATTTTGTCTTATCGCACAGCCGGAACTACCCCGGGCGTTGGACCAGTTCGTTGGGCATGACCTGGTTCTACCAAAATGTCTCCCGCCAAGCTCCAAACCTCCAGGACCTTCCAATCTTCGAGCGATCTGAAGGTGTTTATTTGTACGACCAGACTCGTGGCCATTGAAGCTGGCAATCATGGTTGACTGGGGGATGGTAACATATTGGCAGAGTGATATAATTATTGTCGATCACAGGGGATTGATCATGGCTGTTCCCCGGAACCACGCTCTGACATGATCTGATCGTGCTTACAAAAAATACTAAGAACTTTGCAAAATGGTTTGTAGAAATACAGTCTAGCGACCGAAAATTACGTCAAACATGTTTGGCTATCATTTACCATTATCAAGTGTCATGATTGCTCGTTGTGGGTTATTCATATCCCTCCTCAATTGCTGCTGACTTACCGTCAATCCCCAGTTGTTTGTTATCAGTTCTTTTCCAGGCATTTACGTTCATTAACTGTCATTCACCAGTATGGCCTTTTACCAGCATTAGTATTGTACATGCTCTCACTTTTGTTGACCATTGCTATTTGCCATTCTTGACTGCCATTCATGACTCATTGTACCTCTCTTGTAGCCCTTCCTGACAATTAAGCATTACCAACCACTTTGGCCACTGTTCGCATTGCTAATCAGTGTGATTCTTCATGACTAAGCATAATGAACCCTTTCACTAACCAGCATTGACCACACCATCAACCATCATGAACCAGTAGAAACCATCAATAGCCACCACTAACCACCATCAACCATCACTAAGCACCATTAACCGCCATCAACCATCAACCTCCATGAACCATCAACCACCAACCACCACTACCCATCATCAAAACCTTCATTCAGCAAAACTGCCATGAAGCACCATGAACCATCAACCATAAACCACCATCAACCATGAACCACCATCAACCATGAACCACCATCAACCATCAGTGGAAACCATCAATAACTACCAATAACATCCATTTACCATCACCAACCAACATGGGTCATTACAACCACCATCAACCATCAACCACCATGAACGATGAACTATCATGAACCATCATCAAAACCCTCATTCACCACCATGAAAACGACCATGAATCATCAGTAGCAACCATCAACAACTGACATCAACCACCATCTCTCTCTCCCAACTTCCCTCCTGCCAGCGCCCAGCTGCAGCCGCAAAGCAGCACATCAACCACCATCAACCACCATGAATCATCATCAACCACCATGAACCATCATCAAAACCCTCAGTATAAACCATCACTAACCACCATCAACCACCATCACCCATCAATCATAAGCCTTCATTTTTCCCATGCCTTCCATGCGTGTCCGAGGACTGGGAAGCGCTTCCTGGACTGGACCAGTCAGGTGCGTCCACGCTGGAGGATGGCTGGTGGCTGGCGGGCAGCCATGGGTCAAGTAACTGCTCAAAGCTGTGGTTTCTTTCAGGGATTTTATAGGGATTGTTCAGGGATTTTGTAGGGATTTTGTAAGGTTTTAAAAGGATTTTATAGGGTTTCATACGGATTTTAAAGGTTTTATACGGATTTTGTAGGGTTTTATAGGGGTGATAACTGGTTTTAACCACTAATGTGTGTTGATTCTGGTTGGTTCGAACTAACCATTGAGAAGTGAACCAACCATGAATTGGGATGATCATCCAAGTAGTCATCAACAAT
Source organism: Symbiodinium kawagutii (assembly GCA_009767595.1). Lineage (NCBI taxonomy): Eukaryota > Dinophyceae > Suessiales > Symbiodiniaceae > Symbiodinium > Symbiodinium kawagutii. The sequence goes on along the minus strand of VSDK01027227.1, from coordinate 323,090 downwards.
TGAGAAGTGGGCTAGGCATGGGCATATACGAACCAGGACCAGAACTGTTGATAAGTTATGACGGTGTGGGTTATTCCATGGACCATGGTTACTGAGCACTAACTTGGATGATCATGCCAGTCCCATTAATGAAAGAGTTGTATCCTACTGACCACTTACGCACTGTAGTCAACAGGTTAGCATTATCGACCATGGGGTTACTGGCTGTGAATAAGCATGGTGCTAACAAACAACATTTTGGGCGAATAACTCTGCAATGGTTTAGAGAGTTCATGAACAGTGGATATTGTGAACCATATGCTGTACAGCAACTAGTTTATCAACAAATTCACATAAAACTTAAGTGGACAAACTTTGAATATGTATTATTTGATTCAAACTTGCAATCATGGTTGGTGGTAGCAATCGTTATTAAGCGTGTTCACTCATGATGGTCTTCTTAATGCATGAAACATCACCGCATAAACCATGTTTACCAAGTCGTGAAGCTGAAGGAATTTTGGAAGTCAACCGCCCGACTTCTTGAAAGTTGCAACTGGTATTTCAGAAGAAGGGATGTCCAAAGAAAAGAGAGGACAAGATAGAGATGAGCGTGCTTGACAGATAGGATGATAGGAGATGATAGAAAACTATGTTTTTTCCCCACCTGTCAGGTGAGGGTTGTTAGATTTTATCAGAGTTGACTGCTCCTCCTTCTCCTCCTCCTCCTCCTTGTCCTCCTCCTCCTCCTCCACGACCAAGCGCGACTAGTGGTTGCTGCCGGACCTCAACCACGATCATGTATGCCTGCTGGTGGCTGCCGGACCTGAACCACGACCATGCGCGGCCAGTGGTGGCTGCCGGACCTCAACCGCGACCAAGCGCGACCAGTGGTGGCTGCCGGACCTCAACCGCGACCAAGCGCGACTAGTGGTGGCTGCCGGACCTCAACCGCGACCATTTGC
>VSDK01027227.1:288293-320771 GCA_009767595.1 Symbiodinium kawagutii | reverse complement strand
AGAATGTCAGAAGATATGTCAGAGAGAATGTCAAAAGAGATGTCAGAAAGAATGTCAAAAGAGATGCCAGAAAGAATGTCAGAGAGAATGTCAGAAGATATGTCAGAAGACATGTCAGAAAGAATGTCAGAAGATATGCCAGAGAGAATGTCAGAAGATTTGCCAGAAAGAATGTCAGAGAGAATGCCAGAAGATATGTCAGAAAGAATGTCAGAAAGAATGTCAGAAGAGATGTCAGAGAGAATGTCAGAGAGAATGGCAGAAGGTATGTCAGAAAGAATGTCAAAAGATATGTCAGAAAGAATGTCAGAAGAGATGTCAGAGGGAATGCCAAAAGATTTGCCAGAAAGAATGTCCGAGTAGACAGTTGTCAGAAAGACCGTCAGAAGATGTGCCAGAAAGGATGTCAGAAAGAATGTCAAAAGGTATGCCAGAGAGAATGTCAGAAGATTTGTCTGAAAGAATGTCAGAAGGTATGCCGGAGAGAATGTCAGACAAAAGTGGAGTCAACAAGCGGTGATGACATGACATGGTGGGGATCACTCGAAGTAAAGTAATTGGATGTGTTGTGGGTTGATGAATGAAGAACACAAGCAAGGCCATGGTTTGCATTTTGGAACCAAATGCGGGTGCTTATTTTCGTTGGAAGGAACCCTCGCAATGACTTCTGATTGAGCTTAGTGACCATAGATGTATCGTGGCTGCCCAGCAAGGGCGCTCATCCGAACATATTTTTCAGTTCAACAAAGCCGTAGATGTATCCAAATCCAGACACGATGGCGTTCCAGTTCTCCATGGGCAAGCCGTCAAGCCATCCATTTCAGAGCTTGGACACGACCAATTTCATGAGTCCCACCGGGGTAAATGCTGCAGGCTGTCTGTGTGAACTTGGGCTATACGGTGCCTGAGAACATCAAGGAGGCAGTCAACAAGCAGCTGGAAACCATGCCCTATTTGCAGCCCAGCTGGAAACGATACGAGTGTGGCATCCGTTCTTGGACCGATGAACTGGTCGCTGGTGAGATGGAACGATTTAAGGTGGTTTCTCAACAAAGGGAGCCTCCAAAATGGCCAGTTTATTATCATAAAGTGGTTGATGATAGGAAATAAGAACCAAGAGTGCGGGTTAAACGACTATTATATGGTGGTTTCTTGAAAGAACCAACAGTGAGGGTTAAACAACTATTATGGTGGTTTCTTGAAATAGGGGACCCCCAAGTTATGGATGGTTTATTACTATAAGTGGTTCAGAAATTGGATGATAATTGGGGGTTACCCCTATGACTTGAGAAGCCATCATTTCTGTTGAAGGATATCTTATGGGTGCGTTTCCAGGTCTCTATCAACCACCACAGATGCGGAAGGCCGACAGCCTCACGGCCGTCGCCAAGCTGTGAAGGACACCCTTGTGGTTCCTCGGCATCAGCAGAGCAAGACCATGTCCAGGGAGACCAGAGCTCATGACGAGGCGGTGCTGACGGAGCAGGAGCTGACGCCTTGGCCAGTGAAGAGGTCAAGAGCTGGCAGGAAGAGCAGCTCATGAACGAGAGCGCTTTGGATGATGGTGGTTCAGCGCTTGCGCGCACGTTTGACCGCATGGAGCCCAATGTGACCCCCAGCGCCCCTCTTGCGGAGAAGCCTCAAAAAAAGCAGTCCCCTCGCAGCAATGTATATGATATAAAACCCCCGCATTGCTCTCCATACCTACCTTGACACTCTGTTACCCTGCGTTTTTGGGGTTGCGATCACTGTACCTATTTTTTAAGTGCTTTTAGGTAATTTTGGGGTTGTTTGATCAGAAAAAGGATCAGCAATGTTCATGTTGCCATTTTGACAATGATAAATATAGTTCAATGAATGAAAATATGTGATAACGCAGGCCCGTTCCAATCCACAGCCACTGCTTCAGCTCAACTTGGATGGATCAGCTATTCGTTGAAACTCGAACAGCTATGAAATGGTATGATTAACCCAAAGAAGTGATATGTTGGCTTTCACCTTGCCAACAAGTCCACGTCATCAAGCCAAAGTGCTCGTGAAAACACATGCTGAACATCCAACAAAAAATGAGCCGATATCTATGTAGGCTTTACTCATTGGACCCCTGGTGGGAATGATTCTCAGGTGTCCATAGAAATCATTTCTTGAATTGTGTAACCGAACCAAGCAACTATTAAAGTGGTCAACTGTGAACGCCCTACAACTCCCAAGTGCGTTTGAATGCTGATGCCATATCAGAGTAGTATTCCAAAAACGTCAACCACAAATTACAGTTGGCATTTCAGAAGTGTTTGGTCATGAGCCACGGTCAGTTGCACCCCCAAGCGTTAGAGAACATGACGGACGGACGGACGGACGGACACCTCCAAAACATAGAAAAGGTACACGTTTAGAAAAAAGATACTTTTGGTTCGGACGGGTCCGGACTGGACGGCTTTTTCCGGCTCTTGGACGCCGATTTCCGCCTCTCGGACGGCATCCAGTCACCCCAAAAACCAAAAAAAGTACTTTTGCGCAAAAAAAGGTTCGGACGGGTTTGGACATAGTCGTTTGATCGCTCATGCAAGGGTAAAATGATTCAATAATCCAATATACCTTGATTTTCGCACATCAGCCCAGAATTCATCAGTAAGATCATCCAAGCCTGACAAAGGGCTAGGGCCCCATCCCCAGACCCTGAGTGTGCGCGTTAAAAACAATGCACCGTGCCTCCACATAAAAGCTCCCCAACCTCGATTGCCACCAAGGATAATTCTTCCAGTTTCTGTCAGACCAGGCCCAACCACTGAACCATCAATTACTGTAACCATAGTGAACGAAAAAACGAACCAGCATTGACTGTATAGTTAGCATGGTATATTCCATTAACCACATATTAACCAAGGTTTATTCATGTATTCTATGAAGTAACACGTCTTGAACTCATATTTATCATTTATTGACAAAATTGCATTTGTTTTATGTTTTGAATTAACGAGTTACCAACCAATTTTGGCCAGATATTGACCAGATATTGACCAACTGAGCTTATTCATCAATCAGTTCTGGACCAAGAACAAAGCAACCTTATCCATCCGGAGACAGCAGCGCGCTGCTGAGGTATGGCGGTTTGGGCTTAGCTCCTGTTCGAGCCAAGTTGGCCAAGCGATTTGGCGCAGTCTGTTGGGAGAGAAGCGATGAGCTTCGCCAGGGTAACATGGGGTAAACATGGGGTACCCCAAATCATCCTTATGTAACCATTTATAGTAGTAAACCAACCAATTTTTTGGGTCCCCTATATTGAGAAACCACCATATACCCCTTTGAAGGGGGGCGATGCGAGGTAGCTACCAGAAGTGTTCCAACCAAATGAACCACTTTCCATTGATGATTGCACCATCAGTGGTGATTACTTGTTGGTCATTTGATGGTTCCATGAAGGTAGCTCAAGTGATGGGCAAATGATGTTCAGGTGATGCTCAAATTTTAATAGGTGATGAGTGCACAGTGTGCCTTTGATATGCTGTGGTACCCGGCAACTCGCCAACCACGGTCGTGGACATTCACCAGCATGAGCAAACATAAATCAAGTAACAGACCATGAACAATCAATCGGCCCACCTGGTTGTTGTATCGTCAACTTGCCGGCAAACATCGGTTTGAATAGCTTTTTTCCTGCACACGACGACCACGAAGACCGAATCGGCCATTGATGTGGTTGTTGGTTTGAGATATTTTACCCAAGTGATGACCGTATGTGTGTTCCCTTATTGACAATGTTTCGCTCACTATGAACAACAAAAACCACGGTTTGTTATGGTTCACCCTCAACAGTAGTTGATGGGTTTACTGTGTTTATCAATGGTTGACAACTCTGGTGAACCATCATTATTCATTCTTGTCGACCATTAATCTACCGTTTTTAACTCTTGTGAATCACTATTAATGCCATCACGAACTGTTCATTGATAGTGGTTGGTTGAACTTCATCAATCACAAGCCACTATCAATCACTATTAGCCATTCAGTAGCCATTCATCAGCCATTCAAAAGCCACTCATTAACCATCAAGTAGCCATTATTGACCATCAGTCAACAATTATTAAACATACGTTCTTTCTAAGTAACCCCATGAATGCCATTATCAACCATTCCAAAGTGTTAATGCCATGTACCACTCATTTACCGACCATGATAAACATCATTTACCATCAATGAAGCGTTCATTGACCATCAATTAACCTTGCTTGATCATCAACAAAACTAACCAGTCATGAAACCAACCATTTTCCATCATTAGGCATCAAATAACCATTGTGATTTTTCAACTAATGATTGCTGATTTTAATTGATTGCCAATAATCTAGTATTTTCAAACATGATTCACCATCAACTATTATTAGCCATTTATCAAATAAGATACATCATCAGTATTCATCAGTATTATCCACTGCTATCCATTACTATCCACTATTGTCCATTCTTCTCCACGCTTATCCATTATTCTCCATGATTATCCATTATGTTTCATTATTCGCTAATAAAATAACCATCATTACCCATCATCATTATCATCATCATCATCATCATCATCAGCAGCATCATCAGCAGCACGAACTAACCATCATTTTACCTCACCATCATTCGCCATTCTAAGCATCAAGTACCCATCAACCTAACATCATACATCACCAATAAACTGTTATTACCAACCATAAATGCCCACTAATGATGAATCATCAAACATCATTAACCATCATTCTGAACAACTATTCTCAACCATCGTTAACCATCATGAACCCCAATCAAACATTCTCAACCACTAATCATCACCTACCCATCAACCTACCCCCATCGACTCCCAGGTTATCTATCATTCTTCATCATCAACCATTAATTAACCGGTCATGAACCAGTGATTAACTACCATTAACCACCAGCAACCATGACCTAACCTACCCCCGAACCACTTAATCATCACCTACCAGCAATTAACCAGTGATTAACCATTATTGACCCCAATGACTAATCATCACCTACCCATCAACCACCATTAACCATCACCCAACCATCACCTAACCATCACCCAACCATCACCTAACCATCACCTAACCATCACCTAACCACTTAATCATCACCTACCCAGCAACCTCATCACCCATCACCCAACCTCCCCCCCTTCTCCCAGGTTGATGGCGGAGATCTGCCCGGGCGACCTCAACGGTTTCCTCTTCCCCAGCGGCGGCGGCGAAGCCAACGAGGCGGCGATCCGCATGGCGCGGCTCTACACGGGGAAGCAGAAGATCTTCACGCAGTACCGGTGGGACCCGTTGCGGCAGGGGCCGGGGGGGGGGGGGCCCCTTGGGGGGGAAGCCATGGGGGCAACCAAGGGCGGCTGGGAAGGGTTGGTGGTGGTTGATGGGTAGTGGTGGGTGATGTTGATCAATGGTTGGTTGATGTTTGATGAATGGTGAGTGGTTGGTTGTGTTGATTCATGGTTGATTCATTGATTAGTCTCGGGGGTGCAACGGCTAGCGCCAGGGGGGGATTGGCCGGCCCCGGGGTGAGGCCATGGTTCGTTGCACAGGAGCTGCTGATAACCCTCATAACCATGGAATAGCTGGTTATACTGGTAGCTTTTAAACCTCTCTAACTGCCGAAAACCATGGTTAGTTGCACCCACGCAGCCGGATGAACCCCTCTAACCACATTGAATCTTACTAGTTGGCGGCTCACTGAGAACGCACATCTGCTGTGCAGAGGTGTGGTTCCACGTTCCTACAACGGCTGGGGATGCATTGTGAACCATGAGCCACCTCACCATGTATTTTGAAACTTGGGTTTGGTGGAATCGCCTTCCAATGCACTCTAAGCGTGAATAAACCAAACAGACTCTGTCAGTAAGAACTGGCATGTGTGATCACAACTATCGATTCTCCACGAGTGTTTTCAGTAGCAATTGGTAACCAACTAAGTACCAAACTAGTTCAGCTGGTTAATGATGAATAATGGTTCATACATGGTTTTGTCTTTGTCATTGTGTTTCTCATATTCAATCATTGGTTCGCCACTCTGGTGATTAGTTTTACTATTCAGATTCGTACCGAATCATCACATGCCATCATTAAGCATTGAAATGGCTCGTTTAATTTGCCAGCTAACCAACAAACTGATTGATTGATACTTGTTGGCTCCACAGCGAAGCCGTTACTAATCCACCATGAATTAGCCATGATTGACCACAAATTAACCAGAAACTTCTTCTTCTTCTTGGAAAGCATGATGAACACTAATTTGCGGTCAATTAACCGTGTAAGCATGAGTTAAGCAGAACATCAGACACCATCAACTTAATCTTCACTTAGCAGCCATAATGTCGCCGTCAGTCAACCACAAAGTGGCCATGGTCAACAATGACTGACCGTGAATTGACCAGAATTTAAGCCTCATTGATTGGGATTTACCCATATGATTTAATCACCAATTAAGCATTCATCACACATCATTATTGGGCATAAATTACCAATTACGCAACCCTTGTCAACGACATCCCAACCATTATCAACCACGGGTTACTCATCGTTTAGCTATCATTTTACAATGGTTGAATCAACTATTCAAGCATGAGATAACCATGAACCCTTTTATTATTGGTCAACCACATGATTTCATCACCAATCAACCATTCAAACACTCGTCATCCATCATTTGTCCATGCTTAAACCAATCAATTCCACCACTACTCCACCACTTGACCAAGCAACTCATCACCACTAACCATTAATCAACCATTCAACCTTAGTGTAACCAATCAATTCGACCTCTCCACCATTTCATCAAGCACCACTAGTCATCTATCATTTGAACATCACCACGATTTAACCAGTAACCATTTAGCCAAATTGTTGCTTAGTTATTAACCACTATAGTTTAACCACTGAATCAACCATGAATCAACCATCATCAACCTTGGTTTAACCAATCAATTTCACCACTATAACCAACCACATGCCCAACCACTATAACCAACCATAGAACCATCAACTATAACCAACCATATATCCAACCACTACACCAACCACTATGACCAACCATATATCCAACCATATCACCAACCATATACAACCTATCAATCTAGCCACCACTCCACCATTTCATCCACCAACGTCCCCCCCCCGTAGGTCCTACCACGGCGGCTGCACCAGCAGCTTGGGCGCCACCGGAGACTTCCGGCGCCGCTTCGCCGAGAGCAACACCCATGGTGCCGGGGGCCCGGGTGTAGGGCCCGCAAGGGGCGCCCAAGGATGGGTCAGTTTACTTGGCATCTCATGGCCAAGTAGTTGGAAACTAGCTCGGAAAATGGGAGGTTAGTTGATTTCAATAATATTGATGAGTACTTGAACTAGAGTTTGAAATTTTGTTGTCAAATTCCTTGTTGATTAATAATGGTTCAAAGGGTAAATTGTTGGTTCATTAGCGGCTCTTATTGTTACTACAGAGATTGATCATGATTACTGGTAACATGTAGTTCAAAATTTCGAAATTGAATATACACCCAGATACAGATCTGGGCACTGACAGACATATATCCCCAGCCATCCGCACGAGTTTTTTTTCCGTATATCCACTGACAGTGGCCCGCCATGTTGCTGCATATATTGGCCAGGCAAAGTGATTGGTTGAATGGATGGGTTCCTTCCATTCAAACCAACTGCTTTGATGGTTGTTGTTAGCACCTGGTAATGTTAACCCAGGATGAAGCTAAACCCTAGGTTTTTTCATTGGGGGGGTTACCATTCTAAAGGGAAACCCGGGCTTTTAGCGGATACACCCTATTAATCAGCCAGGGGTTTATTAATCCTGGGTTCACACTATTGGGAGCAATGATCATGCTTGTTGGTCCATGGTTGTGCCACTATGGTGTTACTGGCTATATGGGTGTTTCTCAAAATAGGGGTACCCCCAAATCATCCATTCCTAATCATTTATGGTAATAAACCAGCCATTTTTGGGGTTCCCTATTTTGAGAAACCACCATATTGTGTTGTTCGCAGCTATGAAAACCAACCATGAACCCTCCCGCAAACCAACCATAGACCTGGCAAAAATCGCTGCCGCCAGGTTTTGTGAAGTTCTTCAATCCTCAGCCCGGTGGAAACTTGGCTGCACAATTCCCTCAAGTTGCAGTATTAGTTTGTAAGTCCAACACAGAACCGTAGGGGCTGTTTGTAGCAATATGCGCAGCGACCTCACCAACAAAGATGTTTGGTGGAAGATTTCCTAAAAGTCCGGCTTGCTGATGGGACTATGTAACAATGATGGGAGAGTAACACATCATGTTCCCTGTTAACAAGGTCTTGTAATTGACGATTGTTAACAAGAATAACCAACAATTTTTATGGGTACACTAGGGGGGTCCAAAGAGGTTGTTTGCTTCGTGAAGCTCGTTGGTGAATGTTGCTGTAGTCGCGGTGGCATTTACAGGTGCTTTCATACACAAGCCCCTTATCCATCACATGTGGGGGCCCTGTTTGCGTTGAGCGGTCGCCTCGCGCCCACTTGAGTTGGTTCTCCGTGATTCTACAGAGTGGTCGGTCCATTGTCAGTGGCAGGTTTGTCAAGCCATTTGGGAGTCCTTGGTGGTACTCCAAGGTATCAAGCCAAGGTTTTAAAACCAACACAAGTGGTCCATTCAACTGGTGCTCAATTACTCTAGTATTCCACCAAGGGCTTAAACATCTCTGGGAAACAAACAAAGCATCAAACATGATAAACTATGAAGTTGAACACCAGGTGAATTGATGGATCCAAAACGGTTGCTTGATGAATGATTTGGAAACCTTTGTACTTTCTGGATTGGTTTATCATCGTCAACCCTGATTCTTCGCCATGATCAGCCATCATATTTAGCCGTTTTTGCCCATCAGCTAAGCATCAAGGAACCATTCCTTCATCCATGAATCGACCATCATATTTCATCATTATTCATTGTTAACAACTATCATCAAGGATTATTAGCCATCAACCAACCATCAATTTGCCATCAACTCACCATTTGACTAGTCATCATTAATGATAAACTAGCCATCCACCACCAGGCACAGCTGTTGACTTCAATTCCTGGATCATCAGTTCCCCAAGTTTCCCCTGTCTCAAGGTTTCTCCTGGGGCAACACTGATCAGAGTGCCACTGAACGCACTCTGGCCTGTTTGGAGGATTGCCCGGGTCCGGAGCTGCTGGTGGTTGCAAGATCCATGTGCTGCTGGTAGGTTCCAATCTGCCTGGGGATTGCCATTGGTTTTTTTGAGGCTTTTGGCCATGGTAGAGATTGCTGAGGGTTTCATAGAGGCATATAGGGCTATGACTGATACTTGAATAAGCATAGGGGGAGTATCCAACAAGATTGGTGAACAACTACTGGTTGGTGGTTTGATTGACATTTTGCTTTCTAATATTTAGGATGGATGATTAGCTGACTCATATTCTTGGGATGGCAAATCTAACGAGCAACCAGCAACACTTGCTAGTCAAATCAATCATACTTGCTAGTTTGTTAATGTTTGTTATGTATTCATAACCACCCCTTAGACCTCATTGCAATCAATGAACCATTGTGAATCATCAACCATTGCCATGATCGTTGGTCATAGTTGGTCCTTGCCATTGTATTTGGACATTGATCACCGGTAACCATTGTTGATATATAAGGATTTCCAAACATCATAACATCATCCTTCCCAATTATTATCATTTGAACCGCTCTAAGCCAATATTAAGACTCTATATATAGATTCACCAGGATTTGACTGTCAAACAACCATCACTTAACCATGATCAAATATCAATCATCACTTAACCATGATCAAATATCAATCATCACTTAACCATTTCTACCATCACTTAACCACTAAAAACCATCACTCAAACTCTTTGAAACCATCACTTAACCACTATGAAACCATTGGCTAATCACTGTAAAATCATCACTTAATCATCATAAAACCACCAGTTTCTGTTCTTGCACCTCCAAGCTATGATCCCCGTTGTGACGGCGGCAGGACCAGATTCTGGCGGAAGGCCCCGACAGCATCGCAGCTGTGATGGTCGAAAGTATCCCGGTTGCGTTGGTGCGGTGAATCGATTGATAAGATAAAAAGCTGGTTGAGTAAGATGCTGTTAATAGTTCATAGTACCAACATATGGATGGTGGAGTAACAACTAGTTGAGTAAGATGCTGTTAATACTAGTAATAGTAATGATAGTAAAAGTAGTAATAGTAGGAATGATAGTAAGATGCTGATACTAGTTCATAGTAGTGATAGTAATAGTAGAAATTATAGTACAATGCGGTTAATGAATAGTAAAATTCGTAATGATCCTTAGTAGTGGCAATGATAGTAATAGTAGTAATAGTAAAAATATGGCAGTTACAGCTTGACGGTCAATTCTCGAGGACTAAACAGCTGTGACCACAATCAACCATCTATCAAGCATCCAGTGGTTGATAAATCTGGCTGGTGGTTGGGAGGGAGCGATGAGCTTCGTCAGGAGTATCCCTAGATCCTTTAGAAGGGAAGGGAGCGATTTCGAGCTACAGGGAGTGGCCGAACCAAATGGTAGGCTACATGATGGTTAGCGATTTAATGATGTTATTGATGGTTGTTGGTGGTTATTGATGGTTAATGATGCTTATTGATGGTTTATGATGGTTAATGATGGTTATTGATGGTTGGTGATGGTTATTACTGACTTGACTTCATGATGACTTCATGGGTGAATAACGGTCACTCGCTGCTCCCAGGCATCGTCGGCGCTGGCGGTGTCTTGGTGCCCCCGGACGGTTACATGGAAGGCATCCGCGCCTTGTGCGACAAGCAACTCGGCGTGGTGACGCTTTGGTCGGCCCAAAATCATCATCTCAGATGGGAGTTGCTTAATTAACATCTAATGAGCATCATTGTAGTTCATTATGAGTAGTGGTTAACCATTAGGGGTTTTGTTATTACGGTTAATCAACCTCTATGCTATTTATTAGTCATTATTGTTCATTATGAGTAGTGGTTATTTTTGGCATTGATGAATCATCCATTATTGATTCATCATTATTCATCATGAATAACAAAATCTATTCACCCTTACGTCTCAAACTTAGGTATGGCATCTTGATGATCTGCGACGAAGTCATGGTGGGCTTCGGTCGAACTGGGCGTTTTTTCGGTTTCCAGCATTTCGAAGGCTGGCGCAGTCGGGGTTGGCGGGGGCTGATCCAGCACTTGGGGTGGGTCACAGGGCGAGCTGCTGGGGATTGTTGGTGGAAATTTGGGGTATCTTGGGATTAGCAGATATTAGCAGGGAATTTTTTTGAGCCGCCAATGTTGCATGGATTTGTTCGATGGAAGGTGCATTTTTAACGGTGATCCGTGAACTTTGGAATTCTGCAACCAGTTTGTTTCGACGAAAAAACGTTGGCAGCGGGGTGAGCTTGCATCATGATGTTTCAACTCAGAGCAGTTGCATCTGTTGTGTTTCTAAGTGGACCGTCATTGTTCAAAGCATAATATTATGTATATAGAATATAGATGTATATAGTCTATATGTTATACTAATGCGTGTTGTCCTCGGCATATACAAATTAATTATACACATATGCATTGACATATGCATGTAACCATTCCATTTTGGCAACTACTTGTAGAAGTCTAACGGTTTTTGCCTGGGTAGGGAGAGCTATACCGCTTTTGGAATGTTTGTTGTTGTTCCCTGAATAAAAATGCCGGCTGTCGCAATTGGACGTGTGTTTAGAACTTGTAAATATAGGCATGTATGATGCTACAACTTAAACAGAGCATAATCTTGTTAAACCTTGATGTGTTTGGTTTTTCTTGGAGGTGTGTACTGTCATTGGTTCATGACATTGCGACACATCTTCTGAACCTTTCTGAACCATACACCATGAACCTTGCTGGTGCTTACGGCAATTGACCCTAATGTGCGAGCAGAATCAGGGATGCTAGATCAATACTTTGTCTTTCTTGAAGATTATGGTGGCTAGCCATTGCAATCATATTTATTTGTTTTGGCCATACGCAGTTTGTTCTGAACCACCATCAACAATACTTCTTACTCACCATTGAGGACGATATAGACATAAACGATTGGTCGAACCATATGATCGATAATCATAATCACCACATGAATAGTCAACCATGACATTGCCAACTAAATATCATCACCAATATCTGACGGAACTAATATCCTTATCATTCGCAGTGTGGGCCCATTCCCAGCTTCCCGCAAGATGGACCCTGGGCTTGGCCTTTCCTTCAATCAAAAATCAAGGTTGACAGGCAGCAAGCCGATAGCAGATCAAGATTTGGCTGTGGGTCATTACCAACCAACCGAGCTTTTAAATGGTTAGTAATGATTGGCCAGCAAGAATATATATATATATATCTATATGTATGTATTTTTTGTTTATATATATATATGTGTGTGTGTACATATAATAACTATATGGTTATGCGCCATATCAACCCACCAACAAATGGGTGAACATCCCAACAGTTGCACGACTCTTTGGTCATCGAGTCATCGGATGTGAACTACTACCAACTGGGTAGATGCTAACTGAGTAGTAGTTTACACCCTATACAAGTGTGACAACTCGGTCATGGCTTTCAGCACGTTCTTCAGGGGCCCCTAGGGGCCCTTGACCCATGGCCATTTCGCTGCTTGCATCGCAGCGCGGCAGGTGTTATTCCTGACATCGCGCCCCGGCGGTAAAAGGCTGCCAAGTTGGGAGCACCGGAGCAGTTACACTCTGGTAAACTCATATGGCTGGCTGGAAAATCCACCAATTCTTGATGGTTTCCCAGGGTTTCTCTACAAAAAAATGCTGACTTTCCATTGCTATGTTAGGTTACCGGAGTTTTCTTTTAGTTTGTTGGTTGGGGTAACCTGCCATTGTATATCAGTTATGTCAACATGGGAGCACCAGTTGGTAAACCACTAGCACCAGTTATTGTATATCAGTTGTGTCATGAATGGTCAACGTGGTTGCTGATTATCACTGTTATCGGTTAGGTCAACATCAACTATGGTGTGAGAGTTGGGAGCACCCTGGGTTTTCTTCAACTTTTCTGGGAAATTAAGAGTCCGGAATGATTGATCTACAGCCATTTCCCAGAACATTTGAGTGGACTTCTAAACCAATTTCTTTGTGGACTTGACTAGTATGTACCAAGCAGGATGCATATGTTTTTTTAAATGAATCTTTACCACAATAATAATGTCGTACAGCCAACAAAAATCCTGGCATTTCATGGTGGTTTCCTGGTATTTCTCCTGTAAATCTATTGGTTGATCATGATTCCACGCATGTGTTTACACTTTGCAACACGGTTGCGTGAAAAATGTACCATGTATAGAATGGTTATTAGCTTACTTAGCGCAACCAGGTTTGTTAAACCACCATTAACCAGCATCAACCATGATCTTTCCAAACATATTGTTGACACATGTATACTTTTTTTTTGCCTAGAAACACCACCAGTGTACCAACCATTCACTGAGTTCTTGATTACCTATCAAAACTGACTATTTGTTGCCCAACCACTACATATTATTGGTTGCTTTCTCCCATAATCAACGACTAATAGTGTTTTAACCAATCATTTACAACCACTATTAACCAATCATTTACAGTCTTATCTCCTATAATCAACAACTATAACCACTATGAACCAACCATTTCTAGTAGTTTTACCTATTAAAACTGTTGATTTTCACCTGGACCAGGCGTCCCAGTTTGGCTAAGTGGTGGCGGCGCTGCAGCTAAGGTTACCAGCGCCAAAGGCTTGACGGGGTCCTCCCTGCCGCTGTCGATGGTTGGGGCAACTTGACCCGGAGAAGTGGATCCTGGGGGACGGGAGAATGACCTCGCTGAGGAAAAGATTTAGTGAGGCGAAATGTGCCCTGCGTTGTGGCACTGTGGTGCGCTCTGGGGGGCCTTCCCTGAGACATCTGAAAAGACACCATGGTTGATTGATGGTTAACGAGGTGATATTGTTCCCCAAGAGCGTAAGCTTATGGGGTCTTCAGCCCAGTTAAGCTCCGGTGTGAGCCGGTGCAGCTTCCAGGCTCAGGTTCCGGAGGTTCCGAGAGGTTCCGGGAAGTTCCGGTGCAGTTGGCAGGCAAGGTTCCGGAAGGTTCCGGAGGCTTCCGGTGCAGATGTCAGGCAAGGTTCCGGGAGGTTCCGAAAGGTTCCGGCAGGTTTGGGAAATTCTGATGCAGTTGCTGGAGATGGGCAGTGGCTCTTGCTGTTGGGGATACCACCTTAGCTTATTTTTTATGATTATTGATCTCATGGTTGATATGGCGGTTTCTCAAACAGGGAGCCCCAACAAATGGTTGGTTTATGGCTATAAGTGGTAAATATTCGATGATTCAGGGGTACCCCCATTTTGAGAAACCATCATACTGTCGGGTTAACATTAATGGTTAACAGTGGTTGATTAAATGATATTGATTATGAACAAGAATGGTTAATGATGGTTATAAATGATTGGCTTAAAAGCGGGGTTCTGAAGCCAGTTTGGGGACCCCAAGTCATGGTTTGATTATGACTTCAAATGCTTAATGAACTGGATGAAAACAAAGGGTACCCGTATTTGGGAAACCACCATAGTGGTAAATGATGACTTTAATGGTTGATAACTATTAACAATGTTTTTGTTGATGGTTAGTTGATGGTTAGTTGACGGTTGGCTGACGGTAAATCATTGTTAATGATGATTAATAATTCATTCAAAATTGTTTTTGAATCATGGTGAACAGTGGTTAGTCATGAGGATGAATGATGGTTTTCTAGTTAGACAACAGTACCTAATTGGGGCCTAACCATGGTGAGTAATGACCAATCCCCACTTGAAAAAGCAAAACTAGTGATGCCTAACTAGGGTTCATGTTCAGTAATGGCTCACAACCACCAAGACGCAGCAAGGCTGTGGGTCAAAACCCCGTACCCCCTGGTTCCCCATCATCAACCATTATTTTCCCTATAGTGTGTTGGTTCTTACCCACCATAAACTTGGTTGGTTCACTGCTTGACCCAGCTCGCCACAATAGGTCCACGAGTGCCCGGGAGGTGCCAGGTGATGCTGTCATGGCTCACCATGGTCCAGGCGGTGTCACCATGGTGGCCACCTGGTAATGTCAGCATGAGGATGAAGCCACCCCTGCCACTGGATTCATTCTAACCAGTGACCATTGATCATGGTGATAGGGATGGAGGATGGCCAATATTGGTTCATGGTGAATAGTATGAGTCATAGTTGTCGTTGATATTAACATCCTCCATAGTTGGCCATAGGTTCATTACTATGACCAATTACGGTTCATGGTTGGTTGATAAGAAAATTGGTGATGTTGACAACTATCAACCATCATCAGCTGATGCTTGATGACCAAGCTCAACAGATGGTTGATAGTGTTGCCTCCACAATTGACCAGAATAACCAGATGAACCACTATTAATTTGCTTATAGAAACCATTACTAATCATGGTTAATGAACCACACTTATCCACCATATGCAATCACCCAGCTAGAGTGACCATTTCTGTGGGAAGCATTGGCTTCATGACGGGGGAGTTATCTTCAAGCACGGCAGCTTCCGAGGTGCGGCAAAAGATCAAGGACTACTTCTGGGAGAATCCCGTTCTTCGGCACACGCAGCCGGACTTTTAGCCATGGGGTATCTACCAATGGACGGACAAACGCTGTCTTCGGATAGCGTGGCAATGTAGTTGCAGATTGTGTTTCCTTGTTTTGCATCATTTTCGGTACAGAAGTAAGACAGGTATTGTTGTTGCAAAAGAACCACATCCAATTTTGAGCAGTAAGTATCGAGTGCCATACCCGACTGATGAAGAATTGCTGAACAATCAGCTCCTTTGATGTTGGCTTTTGGGAGATTGGATGACAATGTCGGTACCTGATTTTGCAGCTGCTAGCCAGCTTCCAGCACTCAGAATAGCCCAAAGCGGCAGAACTATCTAACTTATGTAACCCTAACCTTCCTCTTACCTTTATATTGGGCAACCAGCTGGTTTCTACCAGCTTGTTGTAACTGGGTCATAGGGTTAAAGTACTGTCCACGGTAAAGTAGCATTGCAGATGCAAGTGCTGAATGACGAGTTGCGCGTGGGGAGGTGTGTCATCAAAGTAGCCCCAGATGGCGCTTGGTCAGGAGCCAGCTACGTCGTAGATTGTTCCGGTTCTTCGGAGGGAGTGGCCCATCTAAAGGTGCCACAAGGTTGATTCTAGCAAGGTCTACGGCCGATGCAGAAATGAATTCTCTGGCAGAAGGGCTCCACGAAGAAGTGCTGCCAACATACCGGCTGTTGTCGGACTTGTTGGGCAACCCGGTGCCTAAGCCTGTCATTCGGGAAGACAATGCTGCTTTGGTACGCTGTATCAAAACGGGCTACAGCATCAAACTTCGACATTTAGCCCGGACACCCAAACTTTCTCTGGCTTCCTTGAGTGACGCTTGTACATCGTGGTGTTCTCTTGTCCAAACCCCTACAGCTGACCAACAGGGAGACTATTTTACAAAGGCTTTGACACCAGTTCCTGGTGAAGGAACTGAAGTGAGAACGCTCGTGGCGCAAACGAGCTATGATAAAGAAAAGGACCGCGAGCGCGGGATGTCCTACATGCTGCCTGGGAAACTGGGATCGCCGCCTGGACTTGGAGGCCAATGCTTCAACTGAGGTACTGCCCTGGGCCCTGGCAAATACCTCGGTGAGTACAAGTTATGGTAGATATATCCTATAGTTATAACGTAGGTGGCACAATAAGTAGATGTAACTAGTTTGTTCAATGGCGAATGTGTTTATTCAGTTTGTAGCGCTTGGGGGCTTGGAGGCCCAAGCTTGTGTTGATCCGTGTGATGTTTTGCTCATGGTTGAGAAAGAGGGCCCACCGCAAAAGAATTGCGGGGTTTTCGATAAGTATCTTCATAATTGCACGCATGCATGCACACCACCCAATAGATATCTAGATACACATGTATACATACATTGTAGTGGTGCAAATGTGCACACATGCCTGGTGTCGTAAGGCCTGTAATGCGCACTGGTGAGACTTACTCACGATGAACCGGTTAGCATTCATCCACCATCTCTCAACCATTGATTACAGTAACCATCCATTCTGAAACATTTGAATAGTCAAATAGTAACCATTCAATACCAACAATAAATATAACCAAACCATCCATTCATCATTCATTACCATTCATTCACCATCCATTACTACCAATTGTTATCAACAAACCCGCGCACTTGGCCCATCAACCCATCAACGACATCTCTCCTTGGTGCTAGGTTGGTTGGGGCGCCACCTACCATGCTCACCCGGTGGCTTTGGCCTGTGCTTACGAGACGGTGAAGTACATGCTGAAGGACTCACAGTGACCAGGGGACGCTACTTGTTGTTTCAAGAAGGTGAGATTCTGTTTTTTGGCCTCCCAGTTGGGCTTTTCCACTTGAACACTTTGTGAGGTCATTTGGGTGTTTCTTAAAGGAGGGAATCCCCAAAGATATGGTTGTTTTTTTTTCTGAATGGTGAATGAAGGATGATAACTGGAGGTACCGCTCTTGCTTGAGAAACCACCATTTCAGTCACGAACCGGCGCTCGAAAATGGTATTCTTTTGGAGGCAAGGTCTGATTTTTTTTTTGGTCGGTTCTTAGATTCTTTCCACGGTCAGTCACTTGGTGAGTCAGTTAGCAAGGTATTTTTGAAGAAAAAAACAGTTAATGGAACAACTACCTACATACTTATTAAAGTTGATAAGGTCTCTCAAGTCTCGCATTAATCTCTATGTACTCGATGTGTTTTGTTTGCTTGGGAACTGTGTGTTGGGATCATGATTCCTTTGGAGGCAATTGCACTGGCGTCAGGTTGCAACTCATTCACGGCAAGCAGCAAATGGTTGTTCCAATCCTGAACAGCTATGTATGTTTCTGTACTGCCTACTAAAAGCGCATCATTGCTCGTTGTACCGCTGTGGCTAAATACCCTGTACCCCTGGCTGTTCACATCCCCTAACAGATTGGTCAGCTTTTTGGGATGTGAGGTATATACCCATGGCTGCTGGTTGGTAGATTTTGACCCATAGCCATATCCCCTAGTTTTGCTGGTTATTCACCACTATTAAGCACATAAGGTCTGTGGGTTGGAAATGACCCACAGCCAATATCAAGATAGGGGTGTTTCGCAAAGTAGGGGGACCTCCAGTTTTCATCCAATATCCAACATTTAGTCATAAATTGTCATAAACCTCTAGTTTCATCATTCATCCAGTATCCAACACTCATAGTCATAAAACATTCAAAGAAGGAATCCCCAAAGTAGGGGGACCTCCATAGTTTTGGGGTTCCCAATTTTGAGAAATCACTGATGCGCAACAATTGATGCTGCCGCGTACAGGAGCAGATCGTGGACAAAGTTCGACAGCTGGAACCGGTGATGATGCAGGAGCCACGTGCATGGCTGCGTGGCCAAGCACCGGTGGAAGCCTTTGTTGCTGGTTGAGACTGAGTTTGGGCAATGATGATTCATGGTGTGTAATGGATAATTATTGCGTGAACATATGCGGTTAACGGTTATATAATCATGGTAATTGATAGTTGTTCATCAGGGTTGATATAGATGAACCATGAACAATCACGTGCATTGATAGTTCTAAAGTATGTGTGGATATGCACTTTTATGCATCTCAAGAGCTCATGCAGTTCCACCATGAATCCCATTTTTACATGAGATCAAATAAAAATTACAACCTGGAAAACGCACATCGACACCCAAACATAACTTGCTTATGAATTGAAGGGATATCATGTTTCAGGTTATCTTTTTTCAGGTGCTATTCTAGTTTCAGGATGATTATATATTTTGTGGTTTCTTTGCAAACATGTAATTCTATTGGTCAATCACATATTGGGCAAATCACTACAACTAGGTTTATTGAAACGAAACCTAGTCCTCAGTCAATAAAGTGGACTGCCCCCCCAGAGCGAGTCATTCAAGGCCTCTTTGATCTTGAGTCAATTGCTGGTTGACGTTCACTAGGAGCAGCCTCTCCAGCCTCTCCACTGCAAAACCAGCCCACTGCTGTTGATTTTCCATGATTTTCCTATTCTCGGTTCCATCATTGCATTCTGACACATATCCAACCATCATTTATGGCTTATCCGCGGAGCCGTTAACAGTTCCCCAAGAGATGAATCTCTACACATGGGAATGATTGACCATCATGATTAGCACTATTGCCATCTCATGAACCAACTACTTGGCCATTCATGAACATTCTGATTCAAACACATGATACCACCATCGTCAACCATGTTATCACCATCTCTTGAACCACTAGTCAACCAACCATGTTGTGATTGATACAAAAATGGTTAAAGATCATAAAAAATACCATTTAAAACACTAGCTAGCCGTTCATCCCCGCACACCATCATCTCTTCACCGGTCATCTCTCACCGCAACAGCAACGGCTGGTGAAAACTGGCAACGGTCCCGTCTCGCAGGAGCTTCAAACCCTGGCGCTGAAGCACGACTGCGTGCGGCAAGTGCGCAACGTGGGGCTCTTTGGTCGCTGGGCGACATCCATCGCCCATGGGGTGGCTGGTGGGGAGCGAGTTGGAGCCAGGGATATCAGCGATTTGGAGCTACCAGGAGTCAGGAGTGACCTAAACAAATGGTAGGATGGGTAAAAAAACATGTTGGAGAATGGTTGATGATGGGTAAAAACATGGTTGATGATGGTGCTATCATGATTGAATCATTGGGATAATGATGTTGCATAAAATTGGTGAATGATGGTTGATGATGGGTGAGCCAAGCGTTGATGATGGTTGAACCAATGGTTGATCATGGTGATTGAGGCTTAGTTTGATTTTGGGGTGTATTATAACCGCATTTGGTAATAGCTCTGAACCAACCACAAACTAATAGGTTTGCGGGTTGCGCATATCTTTCCAGGCTCCATTCATTCAAAGATCCTACTGTTCTACGATTTTGTTGTGTTCGGGGTGGCTGTGGACATGAGTGAACCAGATGAGTTTCCTGCGGTTGTTGGACGGTTTCTGCAACCCAGGCACACATCATTGAACCTATCTTGCCTTGGTTGTTGGACCAAATACCGTCATTTTTCTGGCTAACCATTGAACCAAAGTCCATTCGCCAGAAGAATGATGATATATACATATATATATATGTATATATTGCCCACGTTTAGACTTCACAGCAAGAAACACACTCTGCTCCGTTGTGGCTGGGGTGAAAACACAGCGCAGTAGCAGCCTCATGCGAAGCCGAGTTCGTGCTGAGGTTGCTTAGATTTGCAGCGCCTTGGTTGCAAGTTCAGATCCATTGGATTGGCTACTCAATGGTGATTGGTTGATACCCGTTGGTGGTTTGATTGACATGTTTTTTTCCCAATTGTGAATTACCACATATTTTGTTGTTGGACTAATATTTTCGTAGGGGTGCTTCAACCACCAACCAGTTGATGATGAACTAGTGCTTCATTGATGTTTCATTCTGCTTTGTGCATGGTTAATCAATGACTACTAGTTGGTGAAAGATGGTTAAGAGCGGTGAATGTTGCTTGAAATTGTGACTTTCATACTCAACAATTGCTTTTCCGCAATTGCTTGACGAAGGAGGAATGGCTGATAAGTGTGAATTATTGTTTGTGAGCAGGCTAAACATCCAACGCAAGCAGCTTTAAGATGGGCCGTACCACCATCGCCAGAATGGGTGACAAGAACATAAGCATCCAAATTCCCTGATCATTGCAGGGTTGAGAAACCATGTCTTTTCTGAGGGCCTGCTCAAATTTATTCATAGCATGTGTGATGTGTTTTTTTATGTTCAACTTAGTGACTGCACGTATACGTCTATTGTGTGATAGTCCATCTGACTGCAAAAAGGATGCTTGACAGATATATCGGCATGCCACATCTTGATTTTGCAACTCTTTGACTCTTTGTTGGACATTCTTTTTAAAAAAACATTTGTTGTCAATCTTCAACATGACAGACCCTCGAGCTGCATGCTTCACCCCATGCATTCCTACACCATGAAATGATTCTAGAGACGTTGTTTCAGCATGTGCTTGAGACCTCTCCACACTAAATCCTTTGCCCAGAATTTTGGATCATGAGCCCGCACCCCAAGCCCCTCAACCCCAAGCCCTTCAACCTCAACCCCCACCCCAACCCCAATCCAACCCCATCCACCGCCCCCCCACCATCCAGCGCTGCTCAGGAGCCCCGATGGCAAGTTCATTCAGCGCCTCGGAGCTCCGTCGCCTCCGGAAGTGCAACTCCTGAGACAGGCCACGTAGCACCGAAGCGAACAGCCAGGGGTAGCCACGAGAAGCAGCAGTGGTTTCATGTTTTTCATGGCACGGTGGTTGAGAATGATTAGGGGATATAATAGGCAATAGCTAGTGGTTTATAGTGGTTGATGGTGTCTATAGTGGTTGATGGTTTTATGATGCTTCATTGATGGCTCATGGTGTTTATAGGAGGTAATAGCCAACAAATGCCAACAATAATGGGGGTTCATGATGGTCGAAAATGGTCAATAGGGGATAATAGCCGACACTGATGCTTAAACAACTACTTATTCTTATTCTGCAATGAATCATGATGGCTAGTGATGATGAAGAACCATCGATGATTACTGATGGTCTCATCCATGGTTGTGAGCCGTTGTCAACGATTCTTGGGGAGAAGCCGTATATTGGGCTTGAATAGTGGATCCTGTGAACCAATATAGTGGTCTCTCAAAATTGGAGACCCCCAAATCATCAGCTTTAATTATCTATAGTAACAAACCCACCATTTTTCGGGTCCCCTGTTTTGAGACATTTTTTCGTTGCTGGACATTTTTATTAATCATCTATAAAAATAGATGTCACGTTTTCTATAGACCTTTTTCTATAATAGATGATTTAAACACTATCTATAGAAAAATGTCCTATAGAAACACTCATGCCCACCAGTTGCACCAAAAAAAACCAGCAGCGTTGCTTCACCACTCAGCAGGCCATGTCCTGGCCCACTGGGCCCACCGTAGCCACCATGCGCGCAGGCCATGCGCGACCAGGGCCTCTTGGCACTCTTCCGACCGCCCTTGCTGCACTGCAGCCCTCCACTGGTGATTCAGGCAGGGAATTTGTTGTTGGTTCAGCCTGGTGCTTGGTGGTGATTTTTGCTGGGTGGTTGAGTGGTTAGAAAAGAACAGCAACATTTGGTTGGACTTGGGATGCTTGATGTAGTTGCGTGGATGGTTGATGTTGAGGAATTGTGTCATTATAATCAGCCAGTTGGTGATTGTTGGTTAATGACGGCTATGTAAATCAGAAGCAGCTTTGATTATCGTGCAAATATCCTTGCGGAGCATCACTCTGACTCCAGACCGTCATCGAAACTATTCCAAAATCTCAATCATTGAAAGGACCATTCCTGACCATCAACCATCATGATCATTCAGTATTATTCGTTATCCCCATGACTTGTTAAGAAAGTTGTTGTTTTTTCCATCATTCACCATCAGTAACCACCACTCACCATTCACCACCAGCATTCACCTTCAGCATCACAACAACCACTATAAAGCAGGATTCACCATGATCAAGCACTATCCATCATTATAATTTGCCGATAAATAGCCACTATTCACACCTATTGACCATTACAAATCTCTGTTCACCTGATTAAAAAGTTGTGTACAGCATCAATATTAATCATCAATCCTTAATCATCAATATTTATAATAATGTTCATCATGCTTAATCCTGAATATTGATTAATATCAATATTCTATATCCTCAATATTAGCATAAGGATAGTGTACAGCATCAATATTAATTAATCATTCTCCATCATTGATCATCAATCCTGATGTGCACTCACGTGATCGCCATTGGCTCAACACAAACCATGCCGCGTCACAGGAGGAGCAGCTCCGAGAGGGCTTCAGCATGTTGACGAAGGCAGGATCCGTTTCCCACGGCGGGCCCTGCCCAGGATCGGTGATGGTGTGCGGGGTGTCCTGGGGTGATGGCAACCTGAAAAATGGATCAATGACCAGTGGGGAGCACTGATCAATGGCTACTGACAGGGGGTAAATCTGGTTGGTGGTTTCAAACATTTTTTTTCCCTAGTGGCAGTGGGTCAAAACTCAAAACCCTGTACCCCTGGTTCCCCCATCATTGACCATTGTTTTCCTTATTATCGTCGGTGATTTTTCCCCATGATTGGTCGGTTAATATTGACCCATAGCCTAGTAATGATTAACAAATGGTTGGGTGACAAGCATGTTTTTCATAGGGGTGGTTCAACCTCCAACCAATTATCATTAGCAACCTATTATGAACCAATTATCATTATCAACCAGTTATCATTTTTCCCTAGCCATATATAGCTGGTACATCCCCTATAGTTGCTAGTTGTTATCCCCTTTATATAATTAACCATTCACCAGCTAGTTAAACCATTGTTGTTGGTTGGTTAACTGCTGGTTGATGATGATGGTCAATTCCCATGATGACAGCGGCAGCTTCGCGAGGCTCTGGACGTTTTGGACCGCGAACAGCAGCGCGGCCTTTATGGACAGGCTGGCGCCGAGTCTTCCGCAGCGTCCGCTACCGTGTAGACCACCGGGGCGGCGCTGCAATGGGGGTAGGGTGGACACCAACGGGGTTGGGGGGCCAGTCGATTGGGGTGGTTGATGGTTGATGACAACAGGTGATGATTTATAGCAGTTGGCCAAATGGTTGGTTGTTTGACTTGCGCAGATTTTTCATGACGGGTGGGTCACCACTGACCAGATGATGGTTGATCGTGGTTGATTGCAGCACTTGATCATCGAAGAGAGCTGTAGCTATTTGAGTTCCCTCCTTGGTTGAGCCGCCCTGGCTGGCGTATCGTTTCTGAATCCTCCTGCATGATGCGGATCCATCAGCCCAGGGTAGGCCGTGGTCGGGGAGCTGCACTGGTTGCATGTTCTTTCAAATCTATGTATGGTATATTATACATGTGGGTCATTTGATAGTTGCAGACCGTGGAAAATATTCCACACCTGGAGCGAGTATTTGGACTATGCAGCACAATTTCATGGAAACAGCTGTGGGTTTTGCTTCGCTGTGGTACTACCCAGCACCCGCTGGTTTCTGGATGATATGCACCTTGGTCGTAATGATCAACTGTTGCCTCCCCCCAGTGTACCAACAGTGAACAGAGGAAAGGTACCTTTTGCTGGCGTGTGAACAGGCATCCAATTCCCGGTAGATGTTATGATCCGTGTAGGAAATTGATCGAAGGTCTCAGTTTGACCCGTGAATTGTTGGCTGTACCTGGTTTTGCCCATGGTTTGCCCACGCAATTGCTGGGATGGTTTGAAAGTGGTTGATAACATATATCCATCTGCCAGCGGAACCAATGGGTAATGATGGTAGATAGCAATCAAATGCCTGACTGATACTGGTTGCTTCCAGCGGTTCATAGCTAAGAACCATTGACAGAAAAACTGAGTCAGTGTGTCCTAAGTCGTGGTTTGCTTGTCTTCATCCAATGACTGGCTCGTACAAACTGCGGCAATGACTTGGTTAAGCTTCAGACTTCACTGGGAGACAAGGACTTCGTTAGCAAGTACTTGATGAACTAACACCTTATCATTAGAATACGGAATGGTTGACAGTTGTCATTAATCAACATTTCAGAATAATCATGCTTGATGATGGTTCGGACTAAATCAATCACCATTAAACATATATCTGAATAGCTGTCAGTTCATTACCGGCTTTTCTCAGGGGTCATTAAATGTCCCCATTGGACAGCAACCAAACATTGTGGAAATAATCCCCAACAGTCATCCAAAGGTGGTGTTCAATGTTCCTCAAATGGGATATTTACGAACCCCTGTTTCTTGTTGGAGTTCACAGCCAACTGCAATCAGCAACCATTTGTGAAACTCGTTTGATGCCTATCCAGCTGATGAATCAGCGAATGTTGATAGATGGAGCTGCAGCGTAGCGGCTCTTTCGGCTGCAACGGCCTTTACGGGTCAGCACAACCGGCGCATGGATGTAACCACACGTTGCAGAGCGCTTGACCAATCAATGGGAAACGCCATCGGTTAGTCCGTGTTTTTCCAATCACCTGTATACTGACTATATTCATATAATATATATGTAGATATGTATTATATATTAGTCTTCATATTGCTGAATAATATCTGAGGTAAACCATGGAAGCTGACCCGGCTTTTGACCAGAGCCCTGGTGGCAACTCCAAGCTGTTATACTGTTTGCAGACATTCCAAGCTTGTCAAGGATAACTGGTTGTTTGATAGGGGTTATAACTTATAACCATGGTTCTTATAGGGATTTTACAGGAGTTATAAACAGTTATAATAACGGGATAACTGATTGTCCACTGGTCAGCCGCCTCTTTCGCAATGTTTTGCATATTGCCATGCCTCCCAACCATTCTGTATGATTAGATGACCTGTTTCCATGTCTACACTGCCCTGCTGCGCTGCTGTGCTGCATTGAAATTCAAAGATCCATTCGGATCCAGTGCATGGTGTAGGGATCTTGAATTCCCAAGATGAAAGGCTGGAAACCGACTTTCCGCGAAGCTTTTGGTTGACACCGCACAGGGGCAAAAAGGCACGGGTATCTACGAAAACTGATCTTGCAATCACTACTGGGAGGGTCAGTTACTGTTACTTTCCAGGCATGTATCTACTTTTTGCATGGACAACGCATATATGTGGGTTACAAGTACGTAGGCGGATGACTTGATTATGCACATCAACGCTTCAAGACTCAAGTTGATGAATTCAGTTGTCATGAATGCTGGCCAAAGGCATTGTTTGATATACAGTTGATTTTCATTAACTGGTATGCACATCATAGTTACTGTACTTGATAATCCGACCTGGACTTGAAATATCCAGCATTTACAGATTGTTCGTTGTGCGACAGATTACTGTATTTACCTGTTGAACCTGCGGTTTGGAACTTCCAGTGTGATTTCCCACAGAGCAGTTTATTCAGCACCTAGCACGTAGTTTGAACGTTTGTTCGCGTTCTTTTGCTAGCTGCTTCCCGGCGTGAGAAAAAAGTCGGCGACCTGTCTCCGAGAAGGTAAAAACTCAATTGGTCCAGAAGAAATCCTTGGACCGGCTTGGGTCAACTTCAGAGCTACTCATCAGGAGCAATGATTGTCAAACACAATTATCCACTCTTGCCTGTGATCTCTAATAGTGGATGATAATCATGAAAAATCAAATATTTTGATAGTGATTGTGAACGATCGTGATAGTTAATAAATGATCATTGCAGTCATTGTGGATTATTTTGAACAACTGTCAACCATTTCTCAACAGTGATTTGCAGTGACCATAATCATGTGTAATCAGTATGTTCAATCATTAAGAGTGATTTTGACCATTATCCATTGCAACTAGCCAGCTAATTGAAACTATAATTTGCCAACCAATAGTGGATTATTGAGCCATCAACACTGATCATTGGTCTTTTTAGTAGCAATTACGCACTCTTTGTCTAATCAGAATTGACCATCATCAACCGTTCTCCAGCTCGTCATTTGCTAGCTCATCATTTAGTCATACGCCAGCCAACTATCAGCCAGCTAGTCACAAGCCAGCTAATCGTTAGCTAGCTGTTATCCATTCCTTTTTCATTATCCATGGCTATCGCTGTAAGGTTAGCCAGTGATAAGTTCGCAAATTAATCCTGACTCTTTGTCCAATCAGAATCCGGTATCATCAACTAACCCGTATCCAGATAATCAATCCAAAGTAATTAATAATACCTATATAATTAATCGTAAGGGCATTTGCCAAGCCATGATGTGGCACCCCTAATTAGTCAACCACTGGTTTCCATTTGTAAATGACCATTTCCTTTAGTGGGGCCCATAACGGTTACCCTATGACTTGACACATACCCAACGGTTTGCTCAATTCACCAGCTAACCATCAGCTAATGTTCAGCTAATCATCATCCATTGAGGCAGCTTATCTTCAGCTTGCTGGGGATCTGTTTTTGTTTGTAGAAAATCCCATGGTTCCCCTAGAAAATCCCATGGCGTCCCTAGAAAATCCCATGGTTTCCACAGAAAAGTTGACCCAAAAGAACTTTCAAAAGGCCGTGTGCCGACACTTGCGATGCCGACTGTCTACCTGTGAGAGGGCCCAGGTTGCCCTCAGCTGATGGGCGACGATGGTTGATATGATGAGTCGCTATGGTTAGTGATGGCAATAGTGGTTGGTTGTTATCCATCAGGAGTCACTATGGTTAGTGGTTAGTCACTTATGTTGATAGTGGTTACTGCAGTTATTATCCAAGTCACTGTGAAGGATGGAATAGTGGTTACTTATTATCTAAGTCACTATTAATGATGGTCAATAGTGTTTACTTATTATCAAGTGACTATTATTGATTGTTTAGTGATGGTGAATGCTTAATGGTGGTCACTCGTGGTTTATAGAGGTTAATAGCTGGTGAATAATCAGTTGTAAGTAATCAGTGGTTGATGATGGTTTGAGATGGCAAATGATGGTTCTTGATTATGCTTCACCAATAGATTGTCTCTGGTTCCTTCAACGTTTTGGTTCCATCAGAACTGAGTGAGTCAAACCTGAGGCCGAGTGACAGACACTCACAACTTGTCCAAATGGACATCGCATGATAGCCACAATGGTGTATATATGGCTGTGGGTCAAACTTCTGGGCACTGAAAGTCACAGGAGAACAAAGAACTGTTGATATTTTGAACTGTTGCTTGGGTGCAGCAACAGTAGGACATCATGCTGCAATACTGTAGTGGCCAGTTATGAACAAATGAACTATGCACGGGTGGCAATCGCTGAGTGTTGATTGTCATATTTTCGCAAATTTCCATGGTTTGTTCAGAACCATCATTGTCACAGTCATGGTTGGTTGGATTCTCGTTGTTTGGATTGGCTGTTTGACCATCGTAAGCCCTTCTTAAACAATCTATTCAACATTGTTAGATATGTGTTTGAACCACTACTATCCGATTTCAACCACTATCAGCAGTTATTAGACAGTTTCAAAATATCAATTCTTACTGCTATTAAATGCTAGCATATGCTAGCCAACAAGAACTTTCAAGACTCCTAAACAGGCTCAGAATTTTCACCCACAGTCACAGCGGCAAGTCTGAGTTTGGCAGTTCCTTCTGACCTGAAAATTTGCATAGTTGTTTGCTAAGAATTTCCAAAACACGTCAGCACTCACTTGCAAAAGCTGGGTGTGTTGTAAGCTAGACTCCTTGATTGCTCCTCTTTGCTACAGGCTTTGTTTACGCTCTGCCCCTCTGGCTATATGTATACATGTATTTATGTATATATGTATACATTTATATTTGAATATATGTATATATATTTTTTTTTATCTATATATATATATATATATACATTGATTTATTTTTTATATATACTAGTATATTTATATATATATATATGATTTTCTATAGGTATATATTTTGAACGCAGGAGAACAGGCTCTCTCTAGGTTACGGATACCAGTCATGTCACATTTCAGGTTTTCGAGCTGCCAGGTGATGTTTGTTTTGCCTTTTTTGCAGCCTGACAGAAAACAAAAGAAGACGGTTTTTGTATGTCAGATATTTTTGTATTTGTTTTTATTTATATATATATATATACATATTTATTTATTTATGTATTTATTCATTTATTTTATTCATACAAATAAATATATATATATATATATTTCTTTATTTTTTTTATATATACATATATATATATATGGCTGTTGGTCCATACCCTGTAGCCTTGGGGAACATCCCATCAATGACCAAATGGGTTATTGTTGGAATGTTCATCCATCCGTTTTTCTAATGGTTGGTCGAGATCCATGCCGCGCCCATCCAGGCTGGCAAATAGAAATTTGGTAGGCCTTGAGGGGTCACAGTCACATACGCATTCTCTAATGATACTTTTGGAGTCATATGTTGTATGTTGGACATATGTGACTTGTATTTTCCCTGGATGGGCTGACGCAATTATGTACACATATACGTACACACACACGTATTTTGATAAGGTTTACGTAGAGGCAAACTCACATCTCTACCTACAAAATACGTGTATGGCGTACCTGATCACATGTAAATTCAAGCCTTCATGCGACTCCATGTCTCTCTCTCTCTCTCCCTCTTTCCATTTCTGCACTTGTATGCACACCTGGTTTTCAAAGTATACGGTCAATATGCACATGTACATCATGGCGCCAGTGTGCTGCATTTCAAGAGTATACCGTTGCATGGTATACACTGGAGGCCATCGTCGACCGGAAAACAATTACTGCCAACCGCAGAATGCATGCAACGAAGGAGCCCCGTTTGGGGGCACCCCAGTTTATCCATTGGTAGTCTAACGGAGCGCCTGTTTTATCGGGCAAACCATCGACAGAGTCGATACCCTGCAGTGACAAGTTGGTGATTTGACCGTGCTGCAACAAACCATTGCCATCTATTCACTTGGTGAAGACTGGTTAGTATCAACCATCAAGAAAGTCTAAGCGATTGAATGAACCACAAGCATGATAGAGCATCAACTAGGAAAGCATCAACCACCAAGAAAGTCTAAGTTATTTCAATATGGACCACAAGTATCATAGACCATAAACTGTTGTTTCTAATCATGAAAGTCTAAGCGATTGAAAGAACCACAAGCATGATAGACCATCAACTTGTGTTTCTAATCATGTACTTGAGAGGTAAAGTAACAGCTTCGGTAGAGGTGCGCTAGGCTACCAGCTTGGGTCCGCAAAGACCAAGACGTGTGATTCGCGGTGAGCGCTTAAAGGAAACGCGTGGACGGGGAACGCCCAGCGGGGTGAGTGGAGGTTGACACCAGCAGCGATCCAGCCATGTCCCAGGTTCTGAAATGTTGACCGTCCAGTGGGGGGTTCGCAAGCCATTGGGGACCCCAAAAATGGATAAAAAAATGATTGGTTTATTGCTATAAATGGTTCATCAACTGGATGATTTGGGGGGTACACTGTTTTGAGAAACCACCAGTTGTGAAACAGATGGTAGGACAGCGAATGAAAGTGGGGTTCTCCAACAAGGCCAGCGATCCCTAAGATACCCACGTGCTGACAGTGCTCCCTTCGTGGCCCAGAGGTATTTTTCTGGTTGTTTGGGAAAGCTGGTGACAATCTTTGGTGACAACAGCCTTCTAAAGTTGGAAAGTTTCTCCTTTAAAAAGCTTGTGACAAGCCTCTGAATGGGAATTGGTAGCACCAAAACAGCTAGCTACCAGCTATAACCAGCGATTTCAATGTTTTCTGGCTTACTTCACACATTTTATGGGCTGCCATGGCTTCCCGGGCAACTGTGGGCACATCCAATATACCCATCACCAGCTTCGCACCGTGCTGAGATCTTTGGCTTCAAGATCCGTGTGGAGAATCCGCAGGGTAAGGGATGCCCAGCGGGAGGGGACGAGGGAGGCGTCAGATCCATTCGATCCGCATATGGCTATGGGTCAACATTCATCAACCAACTAATAGGGGATAATCTCCAACAATAGTGAGGAGAACAATGGTTAATGATGGGGAACCAGAGGTACAGGGTTTTGACCCACAGCCATATGATGCTTTTCTAGGGGATTATAGTGGTGAATGACAGGGGACAATCGATAACAATAGTGGTTAAACAACAGTCACAATGGTTTCTCAAGCTATGGGGAGCCCCAAAAATGGTTGGTGTATTACTACAAAGGATTGATAAAAGATGATTTAGGGGTCCCCTTTTTTGAGAAACACCCATATGATGGTTTCTTAAAATTGAGGTACTCCCAAAAATCGATGGTTTATCATTGTGAATCGCTAGTAAAGGATAATTTGGGGGGTCCCAATTTTGAGAAACAACCATATGGTGAGTTGGGTCAAGCAGCTCACCATCAATAATAGGGGATGAGAACCAACAATACCATCAATGATGGTAGGGGTACCGGGTGAACTGACCCATAGCCATATCTATATTTATTGATCATATGGTTTACAACATTAATGTATAGTGTTCATATATGTTTATCACATGTATTAAAAGAACATGAGTTTAATCATGACATAAGATGTGTTTTTAAAAACCACAGTTGGTTTATGTAATGTAAATACAAATGCAGTATCAACATAGTGTTATATTTAACTTGCTATCTTATTATATACATGTAGATAGTGATAGAAGAACCTCCAAAGTGACCACAGCTGTCATCCATCTCAACAAACACATTGTTCGTAAACCATGTTAAAACACACCTGCATGGAGACGACACATAAACACAGAAGCAGCATCACCAGAACAAATCTACTTCAAACAAATGAGAAGAGCATCACAAAACAAATTCCGATCAGCAATAGCAAGCACGCATGAGCTGTTCTCTTGGGGGAGAGTGCAGCCACACTTGAACGGGTGTTTCTCAAAAAATGGGGGTACCCCCAAATCATCTAATATTAATCATTTGTACTAAAAAACACACCATTTTAGGGGTTCCCTATGGCTTGAGAAGCATCCATACTCACCCGCACCTACTTATCATCGTGCCTTGACTGGTGCCATCGGCACAGCGTTTGTGTGATGGCTTGGCCCGGCTGCAACGACAGGTCCAGCTCGATGATCTTAAACGCCGTACTGCTAAGGCCACGGTGAATCATTGCGTATAATGACGCTTGCATACTAATAAGATTATGATGCTGTGTCTTATCTTTTTTGCATGTTGTTCTGATGCTGATTGTCATGCTGGTTTTTAATGCTTTTTATGCCGTGTTCTAATGATGGTGTTGATGATGTTTATTGATCATAATGTGTTGACATGATGGTTGTTTCGATGATGGTGATAACCAAATACTCCAGGTGTGGTGTACTCGGTCGTTTCACAAGTGAATGCTGGTAAATATGCCAGCGCCATGGAGCATCGGGGTCATGATGGTCAATGATGACAGCCAGACGTTGAAAGCAACCCGCCAAGACAACACCATGTTCAGCCACCCGGCACAGCCACCTGTGGGACAACTTACTCAGCAATATTGGCTTCATCCAACGCACCTTTAATACCTGGAGTAGTAAGACAAGTAGGATAGAAAGGTTAGAAATGTGAGCATAAGTCCTATTTGAAAGTTACGATCCACTTGGAAAGGTTCGGAACTTCCATTACCGGTGAACGGAGTAGGTTATCCTTCCACGACGCACCATTGGTAAATCCACGGAAATCCAACGCTGGATGTGGAGCTTCCAGCATCGCAGCGCCTCCCAGGCTACGACCCGTCCCAAGTGACCGGATGGACGCCCTTCACTGCTGATGCTCGGGGGCCTGGCTCAGC